>SGPM01000010.1:0-49308 GCA_004802725.1 Antrodiella citrinella | reverse complement strand
GCTGNAGCNGGAGCTGCATCAGATGCAGCTTTTTTCCTCTTGCCATTCTTCAGCATGGAGACGNTCAATTTCGATAAAACTNTTGCGAAGAGAGGCTGTTTCCCGTATACCAATGATTACCCGTACAGCCATTCAGTAGCTGGCATTGCTGCAGTGGGTGCGTGCTCTTTCCACTCCTGATCCAGGAGANGTATNGATAGTGATATCACCTNATAGGCGTCGTTATGGCCGTATTCCATAAACTTTTCGCGCGCGTNTACGCATCTCCGAAGGATCTTGCTGTCATTGTGGCTACCANCGCGAGCCATTTCTTCCTGGAATGNCCCTCGCACCGAGCAGGTACGTCTGCCCATNTATTCTGTTCATACCCAGCTTATCTTTGTTTAACTGACATCAAGATCACANNGAACGANAACCAAGCTCTNNGTGNCAGTCTCTTCGACTCGCCATCTGGAACNTTCGTCGCGGAGATGATCATCTTCTTCCTCGGGTTTGGCATCTACGCCTTATTCTCTCCGTTGGCTACGCAGACTGGGCTTAGGAACAGANCTTACTTGNCNGAGACGGTATTCCTAGTCATGATCATCCAGCAGGCTGTCTTCTGCTTTGGATCGTAAGTCACGGTCGAGCATATCATGTTACGAACGCAACGAAAGNCTGACACTTTCTTGTTACTAGGGCTCCGACCTTGGAGACACGATGGGTACACGCACCATTTTTCTTGTCTGAGATANTCGGTAGTTGTTGGCTGCTGGGTAAGTTGGACGCACAGACTTCAGGTGTGATCCCAAATAGTGGTCTGGACCTTCCGAGTAGTCACAGTACTATCAANCAATATTAAGACCAGAAGAGCTCCAGAGTGTTTCTCGGCCTCGAAGCCTTTGCATCAGTAGTCAGCACTGTCAANGTCTGTTGTACTCCGTCCACAGCCTTGAGCCTGAACGATTCGATGTTGGAGAGAGGTCGCNGTAAAGCCGAAGATCCCGACCACTGAGCGTCGGTTACTTGATCACGCGAGCGCGTCAGTTCAGTTCCATCCCGGTCGTCCTTCGTCTCTTGCTCTCTTCGTAATCTCACTGCCTGGTATAAAGAGCGTGTTCCATTGCTTGGAACCGTTCGAGTACCTTCACGCAACAATGTCCCTTCTTCGTGGAATCCGGTCGAATATCCGGCTTTCGTCGACCACACTTCCGACACGATTCATGAGCTCGTCTTCTACCTCTACGACAATCCCAACCCTGCCTTTGCAACCACCATCTCTGGAAGAGGAGAACTATGCGTTCAACGACAGGATAGACGAGATGAACGCGTTCTTCAACCTTCCCCGATTCGCCAACATCAAAAGGCCGTACTCCGCTGCTTCCGTAGCGTCCAAGCAAGGGTCCCTCCCCGTGCTTACCCAACAGTCGACTTTGCTCTCGGACAAGCTATTCTCGGTTCTGGATAAGGCTGCGAAGGAGGGAAAGCCAGTGCATACGATGGGTGCGGTAGATCCGGTGCAAATGACACAGATGGCGCCGCACCAGGAGGTGGTGTACATTAGCGGGTGGGCTTGTTCGAGCTTGTTGACGACGTGTAATAACGACGTCGGGCCTGACATTGGGTGCGTCATGTTCTTCTGAGACTGATTATACGCGGTGGATTCTTATGCTTGGGATTTTGATTGATTTAGAGACTATCCGTACACTACAGTTCCGAATCAAGTGCACAGAATATTCCGTGCGCAACAGCTTCATGACAAGAAGCATTACGACGAGCGTATTTCTGCTACTGCTGAAGCACGCGCAAAGATGCCTTACGTGGATTACCTGAGGCCTATCATCGCAGACGCGGACATGGGGTTAGTATCGTGCCTTGGTGTTGGGGCGAGTCAATACATTGTGTGGAATGGTATTATGCTGACGCAGTGATAGACACGGTGGTTTAAGCACGGTTATGAAGTTGACCAAACTTTTTGTTGAGTCTGTGAGTGCCTTCATGATGTGTCCCAGATAAAGTGTTCTCATGGAGGTATGCAGGGAGCAGCTGGTATTCACTTTGAGGATCAAATGGTTGGCGGTAAGAAGGTACGAATACTATCTCTTCTACCAGCATACATGCATCTCATCTTCATCTCAGTGCGGTCATCTCGCCGGGAAAGTTCTTGTGCCCGCGTCCCAACACGTCTCCCGCCTCATCGCCGCCCGTTTCCAACTGGACTTAATGAAATCCACCATGATTCTCATCGCGCGTACCGATGCTGAATCTGCTAAACTCCTATCGTCAACCGTCGATGTCTTGGACCACGAGTTCATCAAGGGTGTCACTACCCCGGGAAAGCCACTGGCTGAAGCTATCGCCGAGGCTGAGCAGCAAGGAAAGACTGGATCCGAGATCGACCGTGTCGAGAAGGAGTGGCTTGATGCGCATCCGATGTGCACGTTCAACGAAGGTAAGAGCATCTTCGACCCGCGCGTTCCCGTGACGATGTAACCCTTGCTATGTAGCTGTGAAGCAGGCTATCGACACTTCCGATATCGGGGACAAGGAAAGCGCATATACGCAGTACTTGGCAAGCGTGGAAGGCAAATCGAACTTCGATGCTCGTCAAGCTGCAAAGGACATCCTTGGGGAGCATGTGTTCTGGAACTGGGATCGTGAGTTGTGGCGCTCTTCAATCTGCACGCCAATCATTGAATACGCATTGCTGTCAGTCCCGAAGACCAGGGAAGGTTACTATCATTACACTGGTGGCGTTGAAGCCGCTATCAAGCGTGAACTTGCGTTCGCACCCTACGCGGACATGATCTGGTTGGAGACCAAGACTCCGGATATCGAGCAGGCTAGGTATTTTGCGCGCAAGATCAGGAAGGCGTATCCCGGAAAGTAAATACATCGTTGTAGTTTGATTGCAAGTATGCTGATAGTTGTGGCGCCCTAGGTGGTTCGTGTATAACCTCAGCCCGAGTTTCAACTGGTCGGCGCACGGATTCTCTGGTTTGTGGTTCCCTTCCCAATCACGTAACATCGCTTCCTGAACACATTCCTCGTGCAGATACTGACTTGAAAAACTTCATCTGGGACCTTGGCAAAGAAGGGTGAGCCTGGTACCCTTCAGCAGCACGATGATGAGACTAAAACAAATTCTGTCCAAGATTTGTCCTACAGCTGGTTTCCCTCGCCGGTTTGCACTTGAATGCTGCTGCTGCAGGTGTGAAATATTATATTCATCCCAGGCTAGCGCACTCACAAATAACCCTCTCTCACAGCTGAACTGGCGCAACGGTACAAGACGGACGGCATGCTCGCCTACGTTGAGCTTGTACAACGTAAAGAGAAGGAGCTCGGTTGTGACGTCCTCACTCATCAGAAATGGTACGTGTATTCCAATTCACACCCACCTATTGCTGCTTGGAAATCGGACTGACCCATGGTTACTTGACGTGCAGGAGTGGTGCCAACTACATCGACCGTATCTTGACGACTGTCTCGGCGGGTTCATCAAGCACTTCTGCCATCGGCAACGATTCGACGGAACACTCGTTCTGAAACTTGTCCATCGTGCGTGGCGCACAATACCACTGACGGGGTGCTCGGGACTGCCGTTGTCAAATTACACATCGACGTCACCCTTTCTGGATCTGCCAGGCTGATTTTTGATGGGTGCGCGACGATGAGATTCAGATGCGAGAAAGATCTATTACAAGAGTCTGCAGATAGCACTTGATGTTAACACTTTTTTGGATATCATAAAGCAGCCAACCAAAGCAGAAAGGACGCAAGCAAAGCACTGAGATGAGTGTGCATATACCAGCATGTTACTGAAGCAAGAGAGTGGAATAGTATATGATACGCGCGAAGGTGGAAATGAAGGTATCAAAGATATGAGACATGAGACAGATAGGTATAAGTCAAACGTGTAAGCCAAAAGTATTGTTCAAGAAGAAAGCCGAAAGCCAGTAAGTACGATACATACGATGGATGGATGGGATGTATGAACCAGCATTAGAGAGCATGTGATATGGACAAGATGAGATGATGAGCAAGAGGAACATGGTGATATGAGCGCTGTGTACCATGCGATATGTTTACTCGTGCGAGGTCATGGAATGGTCCAGCGCGTGGTAAGGATACGACAACGTCGACTCCAGGACGTACGCGTCGTTCTTCGGCGATACGATCTCGAATTGTGACACGTCCAAGCTCGGTCGGCTCTCGTACGAGTCGATGGACTTCCGCCCTAGGCCGTTCCGAGGCGGAGATGCAGTGATGAAGGGTGATCGTACACGTGGGGGTGAGGAAGCGGAGGAAGACAAGCTAGGGCGACCTTTGCCGGATTCCCGTTTGTCTCCAGCACTGTTCAAGGTCAGCTGCGACTGTCGGCTGGCAGACCGTGACTGGGACATCTGTTGTACAAACTGCTCGGGAAGGGCGGGACTGGGAGGGATCTCGCTGATGCTGCCGTTCAGCGTGGTGCTCGATGCAATGGAATTCCGCATCACGGATGTTGCAATGTCAAGAACACTCGGCCGTCGTTTCCGTGAACCTTCGGAAGACTGTTCAGTGCTAGAACGAGGTGTTCCGCTCGAAGACGGTGGTCGGGAGGATATGCTAGATTTAGAACCATGTAGCACTCCCGAAGATTTCCAAGATTTAAGAATGGATTTTCTTACACCGCTGCTTCTATCTGGACCGATAGATGGAGGTCGTTGCGCCGGTTGCGACGAGGGGTTTACTGGAGGTAGATCTTCGGGCGCCGATGCTGGGGGAGATCGACCAACGGGATGGATGGGATAGGGCGAATCTTGATTGAACTGTAGCTGTCGGCGGTACTGATTACGATTTTGCTGTACATTCAATCCTTGAACAGGCGGGGGGACCGGTGAGGGTGAAGGGCGTGAGGGCTCAGGCGGGTTTTGCTTGGAGATAGACTTTCCCCTCTTACGACCTTGTTGTACAGACGGTGGAGGGACTTGCTGTACAGGGGGAGGCGCCAGCGTGTTGGGTGAAGTGCGACCAGAATCCGTCGGGGGCACGGGCACATTTGAAAGAGATGCCTTGTTACCGCTCTTCCTCCACAGGTTTCGAATACTCTTCACGCTCATCAAGGTGGACGTTGACTTCTGTGTTCTCTGTTGGCCGACATCGTCTGAGGCGGCCGAGTCTATAGAGAATCGACTAGATGGTGTTTGAGAAACTGGTCGTGATTCTATGGATGAGGCGGTCAGAGTGGATGAACCTCGGTTGTGGAGAGGTCTGGCTAGCGGTGGCAAGGGTGGTTCATCGAGATACAGCTGAGACTGCGCTCGTCCTCCAGATAAGTTGCCTCCGATTGAGACGGGAAACGTCCGAACGGGTCAGGCGACAACGGTATAATAGGTGAATCGGCTGAGAACTGCTTGAAGGGAACACCAACATTAAGGGCGGGGTAGAGACCGTTGTCCTCTTCCAGCGCACGCTTTCTGGCTATGGACTCGTCCGACATGTCAGCGCTGGGTCGCTTCGGTTGGAACTGTTTAGGCGGCTCGGTAGAGATGCCGTTGAAAGCGAAGCTAGGCGGGGAGGGAGGAGCGTCTTCGTCACGTGTTGGGGTCACCTTCGAGTAAGGGACCGCGGGCCAGGATGGGGTCCCTTCGCTGGGTTGCGCACTGGTCCGTCTAATTAACGAGACATTAGCTTATGTGAACTATATACACTGATGGACTGCCTACTGAGACGGACGAGCGGGCGTGCCGATACGCTCAGGTGAAAATGAGGAGAATGAAGAAGCAGAAGCCAAAGGAGAGTCGTCAGCAAGGATCTCAGAGTTGATCATCCTGGGAGATAGTTGTGCGAGTGTCTGTATGGTTAAATCAGCATGTCGATAGTCTCATAGCAATGTTGTTTGCGGCTAACCTTCTCAATTTCATCCAATTGAGCCGACATGATGAATTGGCTTCGACGCCTATCATGAGGGTCATTCTCGTCATACTGGAATCAAAAGTCAGTGAAAACAGACAGGGATCAAGTTTATGAAGCTGACATCGTCAAGAGAAGGATCAAGACCAAGGTTGAGGTCATCAAAGATGGCCCCTTCTCGTTTCTCGTCCTGGGGACTCCTCGATGCCTTGAATAAGTCGTCCACTTCAATGTCGATCTCTATGGAAGGACCATGCTGTGACATCACGTCTCCTCCATCTGAGGGTGTCGCAAGGTCCAGATAAGGCAGTTGCTCGCTATTTGCACTTCCAGGTTGGGCCGGATTAGAGCTCAGTTGAGGAGGAAGGAGGCCATTGTTGGCGACCAAAGTCAGCGGAGGAGGAATGTGTTTCGTTATAGTGCCTCCGGTCGCAGTTGATAGGTCTACGGAGGCCGGTAGTTCCGGAATGTCCAATGAAAGTGAAGGGCGATTCATGGCGTTCAACAGTTGCGTAACTTCGCCTTCTTCGTCATCGTCCTCAAGAACTTCGTCTTCCATCTCGTCGGGGAGGGTACTCAAAGCGGATGCATCTAACGCTAAGTTCACGACGTTTGGATGGCTATCCACTGAAGTCCGATTAGCTTGAGTTTCCGAATGAACCTCTGCCCAGGTCTCAGCATCCGTGCCAAACACATCGGCCAACGGGTCACCACGAACGCTCGGCTCAACGACATCCTCCTCTTCGACTGGAGACTCCTCCAGTTGCTCGTAGCCGCCATCATCCAGCACAACATCTTCATCTTCAGCAGTGTCGTCAGTACTTGGACCGCCTCGAGATAGCAAGAAACTTGGCACGGAAGTTCCATCCGCGTTGATCCTCCCAAGTAACTCCAGGTCAATCGGTGCCCTTCTCGTCCCAATCTGTGAATCTTCCTCTCCGCCTTCTCCCAACTCGGACGATGAACCCATCCTGCTCCTGCTCCTAGCTTCTGCTCTACTTTCCGCCCGCTTCGCATGTTGCACCTTCCTACTCCGTACCCATGGCTCGTACCAACCTGCTTTCCGCTTGTCTATGTCGAATTCTACTTTGGCAAGAATAGGAATTAACGACGGCGAGCGCAATCCTGGCAAGGGGATGGCGCTCGCGCCTAGATCTCCAGACGCTGCAACCGAGGAGGCAGACTCGGGGGTTTCAAGTTCTGATTGAGATGAGTACGCAGAATTTGAGGGAGTAGAGGGAGAAGGCGTGACAGATTGCGAGGTATCAGCTCGTGTGGGCGGCGGAAGTCCGGCCTTTGGCACATGCCCGTTTGCTGTGATGTCTTGTAGCAATGCTGGAGAAGATTGACCTGAGACACCGAAGCCTAATCCGAGGGGTCTGGGACCCGAAGAGGTGAGTTCGTCTTTCTCCGTTCTCAGAACGCGACTCCATATGTGCTTCCAAATATCTTCGGAAATCCGGGGACCAGGTTCGTCGTCTGCAGCAGGAGTGTTGACACTGGTGACCAGATACAAAACCATTCCCATTGTGCTGGGAAGAGCATACTCGCGGGCTATGGCACCCAACTGAGAATGCAGCGTAGGGTAGACAGGGACCATGACGCCTCGCCGAAACTGCGCATGGTATCCGGATGCTGAGGGAGGGGCGATCAGTTCAGCGTCGTCTGGGAATTCGTGAGGTAGGTGGTCCGGAGGGAGTACATGAAGTAAATATTTAGAGTATGCTGACGAGGTTGAAGGGCTATGGCTCTGGGCAGTGGCTGTAGATGGAGTTGGCGATCGGCGTAGCAGGTCGGGAAAACTTGAGGACGCTGACGAGTTTGGTACCGATAGTGGTGTGTTGGGGGACAAACTGTAGACATGGGAGTGTGGGACGGGTGCCGATATGCCTAACGCATTGGCGAGTTTTGCCAGACGATGAGGAGGAAGAGGGGAGCGTGGAGGAGCCCATTGGGATGGACCGGGCGTATTAGGTGACAGCTGGGAGGAATGTTCTGAGGGAGTCGTAGTTGGCATTAGGGTCATAGGAAGAGGCTTGAGTTAGCTTGAGAATGTAGGCTATGACTTGTGCATTTGGCTGCAAAAGTCGTTCAAATTCTTCGTCAAGCTGCCATCCCTCTTCGAAAGGGCTCACCGACCTGTGTATGTCCGTCGGTCGGGCAGTCCTGGTTGAGCTTGAGCCACGTAGAGACCGGAACGCGATGAAAAGAATGCTAGCACAGACTCCGAAGCAAAAACTCGCTGTGTCGTGCGGGATAAAGGTACTCAAGAACAACAAAACTCGGGGAGGAAGAGGAAGGATGAGTCTGAGTTGTGTGAGGCGTAGACCAAGCAACACAACATTTGCCAACAACAAACGGGTACAAAAAAGGTATTTCATTCCCACGATAGCATACTCATTATGGGCGCTCCTGTACCTATCCTCGCGTACACTTCAGATTATATCGCCTGAGGCTGCAGGGCACTATGCATTCAATAAGGTCCGCCCTATATTTATGTGCAGCATAGCTCATCATAATTTGATACTTGATACAGATGGTGGTTGTTGTTGGTCTACGATTTGTGATGGACGTCCATGGCCAGCCTCGGATCACCTGCTCGTGGGCACCCAAGGCCCAGGGTGCACAGTTGATATACAGTGCTCCTCGACATTCCTGCGAAGAAAGCGTGTCAGAATGACGAACGCCTGTCCATATTGCCTCCCTGGTCAAACGAATAGACAGTTTGCCATCGCGTCTCCAAGAAGACGACAGCTGCCCATCCGTGGCTATAATCGCGATGCATTTGCCCCAGGCCTTTTCTCCCCTTTTTCTCGCTGTACACCGTCCTGCGTGCATGTAGCTTAGCTGCTACTCCCTGCCTTGAGTTTTGTCGCTTTGGCTGGTTCATTGCTTTGCTAGCTGGACTGCTCATTGCGGGATCTGCAGAGCATGGTCATCACGCCTGGGGCGCCGCCTGCCTTTCCTACATTATCTTTATCTGATGCTCACCCTTCCAATAACTCTGGTACTTCATGGTATCCTCTTCTCGGCTCTCACCCTGTTGCTCTCATTATTGCCTCCTTCTCTTTCGATACCTTGGGTCAAACGGTGCTCATTGTGCTGCTCGCAACATTACTCTTGTCTCCCAATGTGCGACCGCGAAATGGAACTCTCATCAATTTGCTTGTGGTGACTGTGATATGCAGTGTTCCGCCCGCTCTACTGTGCGCCATTTGTCTTTCATTTCTATGGTCGAAAACCTCATACAATGTCTAGGTTCTATGCTGGTCAATATTTAAACCCGCGACCTCCCAAGGACCTCTGTACAACACAAGCAATTTTGAAGCACGGCACAGATCCAATGTAGGTGCAAATATCTTCCTGAGATTGTCGCTTATGTTGTATTGGTAGGTTCGTCGTCGCATCACTGGCTTTGGTCATTGAGTTTCTGCAAAGTACCGGCGTTGTCATCGCATGGTTTATGACGAAGCAATGCTTAGGTTCGAGCGTGGTAAGTTCAATAAACACTTTCTCTTCCTCCTCTGAAATAATCATGGTGCTCAGCTCGTTTCTGCGCCATATGTTACGTTCGTCATTTTTGCGATAATATCGGCAGGGGTACGTATGCTGCAAAAGTCGACCAAAAGTTTGCTAAAGACATTTTAGCTTGGAGGTTCGAATCCCTCAAAAGTGGTCCACAAGCGGAACGAACTCTATTGTAGTATTGATATGACAGTCTTGTGAGTATTCAATCTTCCCGGAGAGACCGTCAAACTGACCGATAGGTCAAGTGCTCGTTTTCAGCAAGCTTTCATGATCATCGTAGTCGTCGCGACAATTACACTAGAAGGTGCGAAAAGATGCATGTTGCATATCGGGGCATATGCTGAATCGACCTTTGGGCAGCTTACACTATTATCAAACTGCGTCGTACATGGGATGGAGTCAGAAGGGCAAAGTCATCCACGCTCTTTACAATATCTCAAGCACTTCGTATCACGGGCTTCACGATACTCCAGCTCAACTACATAATGTAAGTCTTAGCCCCTGTGGCTTCAAGACTCGATCCTTCAACTGACTCATCTGGTCCTAGCCTTTCGAGTATCGATTTTTACTTCTCGACGGAGGGCACACACATCGTCCCAATTGTGTATGAAGCCCTGAGTGAGTGCATACGCACTGAACGGCCACTGCAATACTCATGATTGCCCACAACCTTAGTGCCTTTGGGAACGTTTCTCATCTTCGGAACGACCATGGTTCGTCGCATAGTTTCTCCTATCATCTCACTTCCTTGATCTGACTGCCTTCATTCAGGATTGTCTCCATGTTTGGGTATGCTGCCTCGACCGTCAGAAGTACGCCAACGTCGCTGCCGACAAAGATCCCGCGATGGTGGTAGTTCGCAAACCGTCCTCTCATGCTTCCCAAGTCATCAGCATCGACTTCCGTCTATCCCTAATCCACGGTTTCCGAACACCGTCAGACTTCATGCCGATAGATGACGACGACCTGCCGTCGGGTCATCGGTCAAATCGATCGACGCAGCGGTATACAATCGCCTCTCGCAGCGGCGCAGTGAAGACGCCGTCTATACTGCGCACGGGAGACGGAATGTCAACGGCATCGTCAGGTGACCAGCCCCGTTCGATACGTCTCCCGCCCATCGAGACAAAGGCGTCGTCCCTGCTGTCCGCCGGAGATGCTGTGACAATAGCGTCGTCTGGTGTGCGTACACCTGCCAGTCCGCGACAGTCGCGCTTCGTGGTGGTGCCGCCCAGTCCACGAAGCACCCGCTCGGTCCCACCAATCCCGCCAGTCCCATCCCCGCCAGTCCCATCCTGGTTTGCAAGCAGCTCGTGTGTCGATGAGTCCGCGAGTGGCTCTGCCTTCCATTTCTCCGCGAGTGGCTCCTCCTGCCGTTTCCCCGCCAGTGACCCTTCCTTCCTCTAGTCCGCAGGCAGACCAACCGTTCTTTCTTTCGCTTTCTTTGCCTCCTCCAGGTCTGTTTCTCGATATAGATTGGGATTTCTGATACAAGCAATATGTACCTTTAGACATCAGGGTCTTTTTCACTTTCTTGCGGCGCAGGAGCTGCATTTGAGAGTTGTACCAACATCGATTTTTATTGGCCGAACATGTGATCTGCAGTCCCGAGATCCGCAAACAGTCCAACCAAGGTTACATTTTGCCACAAACTAAAAGTTCCTGAGTGGATGGTACGACAAGACACTATGCCGACAAACTGAGCCGTGCAGGAAATACCTACTAAAAGATAAGAGTTTCAAGGGTCCGATAATGTGTTTGTGAACGAGACAATGTCAAGATGATATACTAAGATAAGTGTTCAGGAACAACCTCAAGAGTCAAAAAGTCCGAAGAGTCGGTCATGACGGTACAGAAGAATGAATATCCAGACCCGAACCGAGTAAAGACTGTCTGTGAAGCAGTGCGTTTTGTCTCCTGCCCAAGTGAAATGAACCAAAGTCTCTACAAAGCCAAGAGCCCACCGAAGACGGCAGCGGCACCGGTGAGGGCCAGCGACATCCATCCGAAATTGAGATTGGTCGCGTCGCTTCCAGTTCCGCTGCCGTTGAAGGGAGTAGGGGTGGATGAACTAGAGGAGGAGCCGGAGGACTGGCCCGACTGAGTGTTGGATGTGCCAGAGGTCGAGGAGGCAGACACGGTGCTACCGAAAGGAGTGGTTGAGGCACCAGACGTGCTAGGAGCGGTGCTACAAAACAATGTTAGACAAAGGCCCCTTCAAATGTAATGAAGGGGACGTACACGGAAGGGGAACTGGCACTGCCGCTGGAGCCTATGGTGGAGGTGGCCGACGCGGAGGTGGTTGCAACGACTGCGATAGCGAAGGTACCAGATTCACCAAAGACCTGACCGTCATTGCTGCAAACGCGATCACGTCAATTCGCCGTATAAGCACACGCGCGATGTACGTACCTAATGTTGACAGCCTGGAGCACGTATCGGTTGCTGCAATATAAGGCATCCATCAGTCATGCGAAGTCAGCGGATAGGACAAGTGATGCTCACTCTGCAGGGACCGTCGGCATTTGGAAGGTGAACGTGCCAACACTAGTTCCCAAGTTATTGCCCACAGCGAACTGCTGGTTGAAAAGTTGAGGGTTGCTGAGCTCCAGGGAGAAAGAGGACGGATCGCCCGAGGAAGACGTCCAGGTGACGGTTAAGGGCTCGCTACTGTTGGCATTCGTTGGGGTGGAGATAACGATGGTAGCGGATGCGTAGGACGCCAGGAGGGCGACGGCGCTGTGTGGATACGACGGTGAGCTACATTTTGCTGTGACATGGAACGTGAACCAACCTGTAGAGAGCGAGCATGTTGAACTAGAGTTGGTATTAGGGGTGGAGAACGGTGGTATCGAGGACGTCGGGGTCGTAACGGAGAGAGAGAGCGTCGAGGGCGACGGTGCCGGTGATGGTGAAGGGCAAAAGTTGAAACAGTGGGACGCAGGGCTAGCGGGTGGGTTTTGTAGCGGCAAGAGTCTCACGGGTCCCGGTCAGCCTCAAACTCGTGAAAACCACATCATTGGTCGACAAGAATATAATCAATGTCAACGTTGTATTTTTGGCCCATTCCTCCTCGCAATCACAAACTCTCGTGAGACCTCGCCAGTGAGACTCCACGCGTTGAGAACATGATTCTCATTCGTAAAACACAACGGGAATCGATGCCAGGTATATTTACTTATTAGGTGCTTTCTAATAGAGCTGTTGGCGAAAGAAGTTCAGTCGGCTGAACTCTTCACCGTAATAGCTGCGTAGCTTACCTCGTCAAACGGACGCGTGTCGTTGAAGCAGCTCTCCCATACCTCGTTCACAACCCGCTCCGCAGTCACTTGATCCGGACATGCTGGATTCGCCCGAACAGATACCACAGCTCTACGGCGTACACATGCCTGTTGCATTACGTTCAGCAACAGTCCTAACCTTGCGACAATCGGACACCTACCTGGAAATGTTTCGTGAATGCGAAGTGCCCCCGATCTAGCTCGCGCAGATATTTGCAGTCACCACTCAGTGCATTCGCACGTATCTGACGTCCATGAGCGTGATGAACCTTGTCATATGAAACTCTCTACGACGTACTTCACTGCAAGCGTGATGCCGAAGGTTGCTCCAGTCTACCTTGAACTTGCATTGGTCATACATATGCACAAGTTCGTGTACCATCGTTTCCTCCATGTGCGCCTTGTCTGCAAACGTTCCCTGGCATAATATCACCGAACCTGCGTCCGGACTGAACCCTCCTGCGCGCGCCGACGAGGCAGCACCGCAAGGTGCGCATATGATGTGGTCCGGTGTAACCGGGCATCCAGAGAGCTTCAAATGCTTCATCATAAACACAACAGAGGGACCTAGACCACAGATTCGCCTTCAATGCTATTGAGTAGCATGAATATGTATAACCTCAATGGTACTGACTGTATGACATCAAGTCCCTCTTCCACTTCTCACATTGCCGCCACTGCTTCTCATTTTGCGAGATGTCGGGGCCCATGAAGCCGGTGAATGTGCTTGACCATCTTTTGAGCAGTCCAGAATCAGGAGAAGATGAAGAGGATGAAGGCGTGGGTTGACTGTCAGCAGACATGGCTGAACGAAAAGTAACGAGCAATGCTGGCGATTCCGAAAGTGGAGGAGAAGCCTCACGTGCGACCACAGGCGCAAGCGCCCGACAGGATGATCATTGATTTCCTCCTTCGAAATTTCGCAAACCGCTGTGCGCTTTGCCCTCGAGATCTTACTATTACCTTCAACTTGTAACTATTACCTATCGTCGAATATACGCGATTCTCGTCGTGATAGTCTGAAGGCTGAAGCTCCAGAACCTACTCTTACACATTTTTTCACGATGGAACCAGGAACGCAGTACACATTCCATTCTTCCGCCAACTTCCTCCAACTTCTGACTGATAGCAAAAATGATACATTGTACTGTACAGTCACAGTGCGTGGCGACCATCTTCTCATCACAACTTTGCAGGATTTTTCCATACCGGCGTACGTCTCTGTCGTGGAAGCTAATCAGCGGACTGAACAAGCTCAACAATCGATCTGGCTCACTTCTCCGAACGCGTTGAGACCCTCCTATTTCCAGCATGTCATAATCAGCGAGTCGTGAGGAAATGCATGGTTTCCTTACTTGGATGTTCTCGCTCATGTAGGCGCGTCTGCCTTCAGGAGAACGGATGTGGGCAGCCACAACGTCTTCGACGTCAGCTATCTGCTTTGTCAATACCAATGCACGCTTTGTGCTCTGCACTGCATCAGGAGAGTTCTGGCAGATTTGAAGAGCGAAATCCAACGCCGCCGCGAGCACCTGTGACTTTGGTACAACCTTGTTCACGCTGGCGAAGTGATTTCAGATACACCCGAACGTATTCAGTTCAAAACTCACAATCCGAATCGCAAATAAGCTTCTTGTGCGGGTACCGGTCTCCCTGTGAGAAGCATCTCAGACGCAAGCTGGTGTCCAGCTATCCTTCCGAGCCTTGGCATGCCTAGAATGTACGTGAGCAACGCCGGACAGATCGTTGTAGAGAGCAAGCGTACCGCCTTGAACCGCCACCACGCCACGCTTGACTTCTGGCAGTTGGAACGTTGCTTCCTCGCTGGCAACGACGATGTCGCAGTTCATAACCATCTCTGTTCCGCCGCCATATGCGCTGCCGTTGACTGCAGCTATGATAGGCTTCGCAAACGTACGGCGCGAGATGGAACCAAAGCCGTTGTGGTCGGACACGATGCGCTCAATTTCTCCTTCCTGGCTTGTTTTCGCCCTCACGCGCCACCTGGAGAACAGGTCAGCAGCTCGCAACACAGTACAGTGTAACGAGACACTTGCGCCACCAGGTCTGCACCTGCTGAGAATGCACGACCTTGACCTGTTATGACCACAACCCTGTAATTCGTAATGAGACCACCGAGCTCAACACTTGCAGTGATTCTAACCAAAGACTCGGTTCGTTGTTGAACCAATTGAGTATGTCGTTGATGCCAGATTCCATGGCAGGAGTCATGGCATTCAATGATTTCGGTCTGTTGAACATCAACAGCATTGTATGCGCCTGTGGGAAGGACACTTTGACCTCATCTGAATGAGGAGGCGGGTGGTATTGTTGGGCCATGTTTCTCGCAGCTTGGACACTAGTGGTTGAGAAGGTATGCGCACAACGAACAAGACTCGTAAGCAGAACCTTTATACAAACAGTAGGGCTGCTCAAAAATGTCGAAGCACTTGCAAGTCGCCAGAGTAAATGAGAAGTAAATCAGTGGTGGCGCGGATGAGCAGTGCGGCCGCTGATGGAGGCCGATGAGAGGTCCAGAATTTGAAGTCGAGAAACTTTTTCTGCAAGTGAACCCTAGACTCTACACATAATAATATTAGGGTTAGCATTCTGGGTTCGAAATAACAAAATTGTAGCTACACTACACTGAACCTCACCCAAACTTAAGGCGATGTGGGAGGTACGACCCCATTACATAAACCTAGCCCAAAAATATTGAGCACTTACAGTATTGCATGAGGGAACGGGAACTACGTTTCGGACGGTGAGCGTACTACAGTGATGCGTAGCATAAGCACAATTCAAGTTCCGACATTCATTTCATAAGGATGCAAGAGGTGTTCCTCAGTTTCTGACTCGTAGTTCACAATATTTTTGGGCTAGGTTTAGTGGGGTCGTACCTCCCACATCGCCTTAAGTTTGGGTGAGGTTCAGTGTAGTGTAGCTACAATTTTGTTATTTCGAACCCAGAATGCTAACCCTAATATTATTATGTGTAGAGTCTAGGGTTTACTTGCAGAAAAAGTTTCTCGACTTCAAATTCTGGACCTCTCATCGGCCTCCATCAGCGGCCGCACTGCTCATCCGCGCCACCACTGATTTACTTCTCATTTACTCTGGCGACTTGCAAGTGCTTCGACATTTTTGAGCAGCCCATGGTCGTTCGTCGGGTCACCGGGAATTGATCGGGTGCTCCGTTATTCCAAGGGAGATCAGAGCATCTATTTGGGACCGTCTGACCGTCTCGTACCGTTCCATCGGGTGCTCGATGGAACTAGTACTGACCGGTGACCCATCTATAAAAGGAAAATACACATACAAATTAGGAAATATATCTCGGCCAGTGTCTCTCTCGCTCAGCCTTCCAGACGACCGTTTGGATGTTAATAATGTTATCAAGATGAAGTCATTGACAAGACTACTCCGAAGCGTCTGATAGTGGTACAGTAATTTTAATCGCGTAGCAGTGGCGAATGCGCTTTGAATACCGCCCAGATCTAGGCAGCAACCACGGCCAGTCAATCTGCTGCGCCGACGCCGTCTCAAATTAAGGAGGATCACAGTTCTACTTTCTTGCGAGGTGCCATGCAGAACTCCCACGTACGATCCTCTCCCCCTTGTCCCGTTTTACCCGTGCCTTGCACTCTTTCACCCTTCGTCATTCGATGTTCATAGCCCTGCCAGGACGCTCGCCTGAACTTGAATGACCGAAGCAGCATATACACAGGATTCGCCGGGTCCTTGTCCGACCGAGGAGGTGGCGGCTTCTTAGCCAGGCGAGGTAGATCCCTGAACCAGTGATAAGGGGCAAGTCGACAGTCGTACCACAGGTGTTACTCACCAGAGTGTGTACGGCGGTACGTTTCTCAGTGTGATGAGAAGTTTCCCTCTGGAGGGTGCTCCATCGCCGGTGGTGTTACGGCCAGCTTCGTCTTCATCTTCATCATCGGAAGCTTCCTGTTTTCCTTTTCCCTTGTTGGGTTTCAATTGGGCGGACTGTGGAAGCGGTCCATGGGTCAGATATTCGGAAGCTGAACGCAAGAATCCCAGCAACATGATCTGGTTAGACAGGATGTTTCGATCCTGGTCCGTGATTCCCTTCCCTAAGAAACAGAACAGACTGTGATGATCATGAAGTTGGATCTATGCGCAAGGACATAACAAAACTTACCTGCATGAGGGAAATTCCACACGATCTTGTCAAACCTGCGACCTTTCAATGCATGACACTTGTCCAGCTTCGTAGCATCCACCTGGAAGAGCACCTGCACGCCTTTCTCCCGCAACGCAGCAACTATCCCCTCCGCTTCTGGGTATTTAGCATAACACTCCTTCTCATCATCGTAGGCGGTAGCAGTGATATTTTCGGCCGGTAGATATTGCAGAGACTCTGGCGGGTTTATAGCCAATGCGCGAGTGTAAGAGAAGTTGCCCTCGCCCACGAGCAAGATCCTGTCGGAAGAAACGAAGGGTATCGTAGGTGTTCTCGGTGCAATTTCTTTCGCCTGAGGTTTTTTCTGGCCCTTCTGCTCAACGATCCGAGCAGCATGCTTCGCTTCTTCCTTCTTCTTCAGCCTCGACTGCTGGGAGGATAACGCAGCTTTCAACGAAGACTTTTTGCCTTTGGCCATGGTGGAAGTTTTGCCGAGAAATGGCGGTGAGCGGAGGCGCGCAGATGAGTGTCGGAACGAAGGCTGATCATAAGTCCAAGTAACCGACGTGGCAAGCAGACTCGCGATCGGACTTGGACACGTCTCGTCTAATACCTACATAACACACAACTTCCGCTCATCTTCGCCCTTCCTTTCTATCTCATCTTACCAACTAGTATCAGTCGCTCCTTTACATCCCCCACATCGAAAATGGTTCGTCGTTGAATCAACATCTGTCAAGACAAACACTGCTAACGTGGCACGCCCCTTTACAGCCTAGCGAATTTGAACTGCGTCAGAGGAACGCACAGTTCGCCAACAAAGCCCGTACAGGCAAAAACCCCGTCAACAAGAGTCGTCAGGAGCGACTGGCAAAGCGAAGTCCCATTAGCCTATGGGCACTGGGAGCGGTCTTGTTCGTGATCGTGGGCGGAGGTACGTTCAATTGTCTGATGGAATGACCCCGGTTTTAAGCCACATCACTCGAATGCAGTTGTATTCGAGCTTTTCAGGATCATATTCCTGTGACAGTGCAGGTTCTACTACCGTGCTGCACATACTTGCTGTAGTTGGATGTCCAGCATTGGGCGGGACGCTTCGCTTCGTATCTCATGTATAACAGCAGCCTCTTGACCCTCTATTCTATCATCTGCCGTCCCGAGTTCAACAACAGTGCAAATGTACTCCAGATATAACTCTACAAACAGGAACGTCTTCTAAACTGCCGTGCTGCCACTGGCAGTGGGCTCTGCGCCGGGCTCAGCGCTCTCAACACCTTCCATAGCATCGCCTTCCAGCTCCTTCTCATCAATCTTGACTTCATCACCAGCCCAGATACGCATTGTAGGCTGCCAGATCATGATGACGTTGTCTTCCGAGGTTGAACAGGCTGTCCAGTCTTCGCTTTTGCCAGGAGCCCAGCAAAAGTCCGTGGGACGCGACGTATGACCTGAAATAACGTCAGCGACTGGATTGGGTGGCAGATGTATGCAGAAGACTTACCCCCGTGAACGAACAGAAGTTCCGGAGGACCATCCTCTTGATCATCCGGGGTTTGTTCTTGCCCTATCATTGCCAGATCCCAGACGTTAATCCGGCGATCACTCGAGCATGACGCGAAGATAGTGGGATTGCGAGGGGACCAAGCCACATGGAGCACCTCGTCCAGATGCGATTCGAAGACATGTAGGCGTTTCGTCGGTACGCGCAGGTCATGCAACACGATGGTCTGGACACACGGGTCGGGTCAGCGTAAAATTCCAAGCATATTCGACTCTGGACAATGCGGCGAACCTTGTCTGCACTGCCGGTGAGAAGCAAATGGTCCACTGAGGAATCAGGGTTGTAGGCAACAGCTAAGATTTCGCGATCATGGGCCTCGAGTTTCATCATGGCCTCAGAAGATGCACGAGTGTCCCAGCTGTGATGTGTGGTGTTAGACTTGCTGCGGAGCGGTGTCGAGGAGACCGTTACTTACACCATGAGCATCTTATCATCTCCTACGCTGGCAAACACGTTCTCTTGGGTGGGGTGCCAGTCCACATCCTGTCATGCGCTAAATCAGTAATGCCCACATACGATGGGGAAACGTGCATACTCCAACCACTGATGTGTGGCCTCTGAAAATTGTCGTTGGTTCTATGCTTGTCTTTGCCTTAGAGTAGGATGTGATATCCCTGTTGAAGATAATTTCAGTAAGAGTTTGAGTTTTCCCTCGCGCCACGCACCAATGACACACGGTAGTATCTTCCGAAGCACCTAGAATGTGGCCTTCCTTTCTTGGGTTCCAAGCCAGACCGAAGCTACGAAGCTCGAATTCAGCACTAGACAGATGCAGCCCTTCAGGTCGCACCTACCCTTCTTTAGTTTGTCCGACCAGTCGTATGTCTGGCTTGCAGACGCCACCGCGCTCCGGCTCGCTAGGATGTTTCGTGCGATCGAACACGAGAACCTCACCAGTCACAGCCTTCGTGGCAATGAGGTCGGGGTTCTGAGGCATATACCGCGCCCTGTTCACTTCGCCCTCATGGTTGATCTTCTGAATGATTTGCACATGTGGTTGCGCGGGTATGCTGTGGCCACCCAGCTCGCCCTTCTCATCATCGTAATCTCCGCGGTCAAGCTTGTCTGCTGAAGGGCTATCATCAGCTTTTGGTAGCTGGATCTGCGCGATTTGTAGATAATCTTGTGCTTGACCGGACGTATGAGTGCCGAGGAGAAGTCGATGAACCGTGTAAGGCTTGTTTGGTGGTCTGCAACCGGGAAATAATGAGACAGCTTGAGACGAGATCTATGGAGATACGTACGACTCTTTGTCCGGGAACCACTGGCACGTCAAGCTCGGCCAATCCAACGCATGTGTGATCACAACATCGTATAGGTAAGGCGCGTTTTTCTTCCTGGATTCAGAGGAAGAGGTCAGCGGACAGTAAGGGGGAATATGGGAAGTACAAACGCACCAAGTCTTATACTCCTGCGATGAGAAAGGTCAAACTTTGTGAGTGGTGCGCGGACCGACGATATCCTCAAATTACCTCATTGATGAGCTTGTTCTCCTCCTCGGCCTCTTCGTCTTCTTGACTAACGAGAGGTCTCATCCTGCTCAAGAGTTATGGCGGGAGGCGGCAGTTCGTCGTGGTGGTGATTGAGAAAGAAAGGGCGCCTTCAGGTGTGCTGTGGACAGGCCACTCAATGCAGGAGTACATAAACAGACTGAAATACAAATCACTGTCGCGACGCGACTACTAAGTCCGACTAGTCACTCAGGTGGGCGTCGAGTAGCGCCGTGAATTTGGTTCTGGGCCTGCAAAACACACGACACCAAGACATTCCGACATTATGATTGTACACGACATACGTGGCCAACGTGTGGATTTGTGAACACACGCATCTTTGGATACTCACACCACATGACTCTAGATCCAAGAGGCGTCAAGGAGGGGGCAGAGTGACTCAAATATATACGAAAAAGTGTGTATTGTGTCTTCGAACTCTAAGGATCCAGAGCGTTCAGACACGAGGTCTATGAATCGCTCTCCCACTTGGCAATCAGCTTTTCCAGGTCGAAACGAGGGTCTTCCGGGTCAGTCACAACTAAGGTAAACGAACAGTCATCAGCATCGCAGCGAAGCAAGCCACGGTCGGGGGATGCGATTGTATGACAAGCTTGCTCACCTCCGCCGTCCTTTGAGCTCTCCTGTTTCCGCTTCCACGCCTCCTTAGCTTCGGCTATGAGGTGCTCTCGTTCATGGACAGCGTGATGTTCCTTGTCTGCATCGTGTGCTTTCTGGAGTGAACGACGGTGAGAGATGCCGTAGAAGACACCAGACAGAAGCGCGGTATAGCGGACAACCTATACATAAAGAAAACATGATCAGCGTGACCGGTTCCCCTTGTATAATTGAGATGGTCGGTCATACGTTTGTGGTTGCAGAAGCCATTTCGGAGTAACCGTGAGTATTAGTGCAGGGACGCTAGTAACAGTTGTCAGAACAAGATATACAGCTCAAAAAGCGTTGCAAGACTCACCTAGATGAATTACTGTATCCCTGGCTATGTAAAGTGGCCCAGGAAAGCGAGTGTTGGTAAACGGTTGTCGGCGAGGAATTGTCGGGCGTCTGCAAACTGTAGAGAGAAACCGGAAGGTTTCACGTGGCGATGTGTCATGGATGCTGATATAGGGCCTCTTGTCCTCCAACTTGAACTCTGTCTGGGGTTGCCATCCTCCTGTTACTCATTGCTTTCGACTCGCGTAGGCTTCACACTATCCAAACTTCAGCAATGGAAGACGTCGACATGGATGCCCCGCAGATCTCTACGCTCCCCGAAGAGGGTAGCCCAGAGCCGCGCCAATCCGCCGCTAGAGTGCCAAAACCTCCTCGCGTAAAGCTGCGTCTCAGCGAAGGGAAAACCCCCGTTGCATCCACGAGCTCGTCCTTGGCGAGACAAATTGGTCCGAACAGTGAAGATGAAGATGAGGACGAGGACGAAGATGAAGAGGACCAGCTCATCGACGACGATGACGATGACATCAGGCCACCTCCTCCGACAATCACAATTCCTGTGACCCTACCAGCACCTCCTCCGTTGACCACCACAAGCGCTCGCGGAACTGCTGCAAAACGAGGCGTTGGGAGAGGAAGAGGTGGTGGCAGGAAGCGAGGAGCCAAGACAGGTGAGTACTGTGCTCGCCACATACCATCTCACAGATGTTCATTCCCAAAATTACAGATGCTCCATCGAAGACAACAATCACTGTGCCACCCATGATCAATTCGACTCCTGAAGGATGGAATAGCCCTTCAGGCAGCGTTGTCTCTGCTCCGCCGACCACAGGCAGGAAACGAGGTGGTCCCGGTAGTAGAGGCGGTGTCGCACAACGTGCAATTCGCAAAAGGGGGCCAAGGTATGTTCACATTGTCGTGCCGAACATGCACGGATGCTCATGAAATTCCAGAGGAGGAAAGGGCTCGCCTGCTGTGCCTCGAGATGATGCTGGAAGCATTAGCGAAGGTACGTACTTCATCGATATGTCGATCTCAACCTCACTCATCTGGTGTCTGCAGCTTACGCTGGTACCGCAGCATCTTCCCCTATGCCTCATGACGAACATAGTCCTGAACCAGAAGTCCATACGACTTCCATACTCGTGTCTGCACCACTGGATATAGACATGAGTCTTGAGGGTATTCCTCTACCCGTTTACCCCCTTCCCTCGAAACCTTTCCCCGTCCAGCCTCCTCCCAAAATTGGCTCAGGATTCGCTCCGGCGGTCCCTCTTGACAAGAACGGAAAGCACGTCCGCAAATGGCGTCAAGCTCACAGGGAGATCCGAGGAATCGCAGGAGGTCGGTGGTTCACTCGTGCGTGGATTGGAGACAAGGAGTCTGAGTTCGCTGCAGCTCAAGCGGCGGCAGCGGCAGCACTTCAGAATGCCATGCTACTTGACCGAGACCCTCTCACTGGAAGTGCCAGTGTGCCAGGGGTAATGTTACCATCCCTGACATCTATCTCCATCTCTGGGACTGGTAAATCCACTGCCAGAGGGAAGGCCAAGGCTGCACTTGGTCTTGGGACTGGACAATCTTCACGTGCGGCTTCCACCGCCCCAGATTCGATCTCGGCTGCATTGCCAACGGCGAGGAAGCGTTTTGCTGCAATGACACCAGGTGTGGACACTCCGGCTAGTATTTCAACACCAGGTTCTTAGTGTACTGTCTACCATATCATATCTGTATACCCAACTACCTATAATTCTGCGTGGTGTCTAATATATCGTGTTCGCTCTGTCATACGTTCATTACGACTTTGGCGTCAACGCGTCTGTGTCCATGAACACCAGGCGCTTCGTGTCAACACAGCAGTAACTGGAACGGCGGGTCAGATATAGCCTCTTGTCTCGCTCCCTCCTCTACCTTGCTCTACTAGAGCTACATTCTCATTCATGCTCCTTTATGTCTGCTACGAAATCCACTCAAATAGGACCTGACGTTTCAGGGAAAAGTCCTGCTGCTAAAGCCAGAGATCGCGGTCAGTATAGTAATAGAGCGGAAGCTGCATGATTGACATGACATTCTCTAGGTGTTATAACTTCTGCCTACGCTAATGATCCAAAATTCAAGAAGTACACCCAGCAGGTGGAAAAATGCCTCGCTTCGTTCGACAACGTGCACGAGTGGGCGGATTTCATATCGTTCCTGAAGCAGTTGCTGAAGGTATGCTCTATCGCTCCACTCTTGATTGCTTGAGTTAACTTCTGGATATATCTAGACATTCCAAATATACTTGCAATTCAAGGAGATTCCTAAGAAGCTGGTGGTTGCGAAAAGGCTGTCGCAATGTCTGAATCCGGCATTGCCTACCGGTGTGCACCAGCGAGCACTGGACGTATATTCTCACATATTGGCAGTGTTAGGGGTGCGTGGAACATCTTCTGTTGTACCATGAACGACTCTGACTCTTGTGTCACAAATGCTACAGTCGGAAGGGTTGCAGAGGGATCTCGCACTGTGGTCATCCGGTCTATTCCCCTTCTTCGAGTATGCTGCGACATCAGTGAAAGTACGTGCCAACACATATTATCTCCATGATATATCGTGACGCTCTACCGTTAGCCTACGCTTCTGAATTTGTTTGATACCTATTATTCACCCTTGCAAAACGGCCTCAGACCTATAATGAAGTCATTTATTCTTGCGTTATTACCCGGGTTGGAAGAGGAGACCGGAGAATTCTTCGACAAGGCAGGAAGCAGTTCCTGGGTTGTAGTGTAGTCGCTGACCCGATTTCTAGGTTCTTGCTCTTCTGGATCGACTGTCTGGCACCGTCGCGCCGTCTTTCTTCCTTCAAAATATCTGGTTAATCATGTTGACATCCCCTTCGGCGCGAGGGACTTCGATAAACTTCCTTTCCCGACGTTTGCCTCATCTGAACGCTGACGAAGGTAAGGGATTTGACAGTCTTTGTATCACTCAGTCTGAACTGATGAAGGTGGTTGTTAGATATCACTACCATAGTCGGCAGGGATATTGGACTTATGATCAGAGCATTCTCTGCCGCATTGGAGGACGACGACTTGCTGGTACGCAGAGGCGCCCTTGACATTCTCCTACAGTCGCTTCGTATCGACAGTATAGCGGTGAAGAAGGCACCGGAGGAAGACCGCGTAATCCTCATGCGAGCAGCGACCAGCGTAGTGTTGAGACGTGATCTATCCTTGAACCGACGAATATACTCATGGCTCCTTGGGCCAGAGGAGCAAAGTCAGAATCAAATTACATATCTGCACACCCATGCGCTAAAGCTGCTTAGTTCTAGTCTGCGTGTGAGTGAGAACCAAATTGATTTGACATCGTACTATACTGACAGTGACATGAGCTTAGGCCGATATGTTCAGCCCATCGACAGAGTATGCTCAGTCCCGTCCCTTCAAAATATTCGTCTCTCTATTGGATAAATGGGAAATCGGGTCTGCGCTGACGGAGACTCTCGTCCTGGATGCATTCAAAGCGATCAAGATGGGCATCGACTCCGGAAGAGATACCGGAGAAGACGTAAGCATCTGCATTTTGTCTGGGAATCCTCATGAAATGACATTATATGCAGATGACTATGACGGCAAGCACTCTGTACGAGGCCATTGAGCCGTACGCCCTGTGGCGGCAGCTGTTGAAGTCTGTCTTGTCAGATCTCGAAGGTGGTGGCTCCTCGTACGAGGTACAAGTCAATTTCACTTGTGACAGCGACGTTTGTACTAAGGTCAATCGCAGGGTTTGCATATGGTGCTTCACTTGCTCTCGTCATATCATCAACATGATGAAGAGATTGAGAGTATTCACCTTCCGCTTAGCTTCGCCGCCATCCTGGAGTTCCTACTTGTAAGACAATTGTCCTTCTCAACTCTCATTTCCAATACTCATCTTGTTCAGGATCTCCTTGGAAGCGATTCGCGACCATCTCCTTCGACCGTTTGCGCCACATTGGAACTTTTACTGGAAGTACACAAGCACATACCCGCGTCCGCATTGCTGCAACGACCTAGTAGCGGAGACGAGATGTCTAGTCCGCCACTTCAAGGTTCCTATTCGTTCGCCTGTGCGTTCTATAACCTCAGTGTCAATGAAACACGATGTCGGACACCTCCTTGTTCAAATTCACCATTCATTATCATATTTGAAGCTCTGGTACAGCTGAGCACGATACTTGGCAAAGACATACTAGGGGTCTCGGGCGACATCCAAAAGCGTCGAATAGCCTACGTCCACTCGTTGACTCTACTCACCGGCATTGCTCAGCATCTGCAACATCTGCAAGGCAGCCCTGTGATAACTTGGGACCCCTCAACGTGGGTGACTAATGCCCTTCAATGTATTTCTGCCAAGGTGCGTGTGCCATCGAGCCTTTACTCTCGATTATATATATTCAGCTAGAAAATAGGCGGCGTCGTTCTCTGTTGTAGACGGTGCCGTAAGCGCAATTCTGCACCTGCACCAGGCTGATCGACTACAACCGAGGTTTGTCATGGATGAAAGGCAGCGTATGAAGGCGATGTTGGAACCTGTGAGTGGACCCACAGTATGTCCTACTGAGATGCCAAATCTCCCTGCAGCTGTTACGTTACTTGCGGCCTGAATGGGCGACCTATCATATGCGGTCTGTGAGCCTAATATGGCTTCTGGAGCGATCGTCGAACACGGCACACATAGAGTCTATCATCTCTCAGACATTGTCGACCAACGATCCTTATGACATGCAAGAAGCTTGCGAAGCCTTCGGTGTCCTTTGGAGACTGACTGGTAATTTGGCCACTCATTTGATTGTCTACTAGGCTGATTACTTTTCTGTAGATGATGCGTTGGTTCCCGGCTTCAGACTGAAAGTGCCTATGATGATCGTGTTGGACACACTGAAAAGTGAAAACCCGAACCTACGTCGCGTCGGAGAGACTTGGATGCGATGTTGTCTGAAGTCGTATCTCAGGTATGCCTGAAGCATCATTTTTGTGATCGAGCGTGGTCTCATATCGCGTAGGATTCTGGACCCGATCCTTTTCGATTTGCAAGACCCTCAGATTTTGCGTGTACGGTCTGTGGAAGAGCACAACGGCCGATCAATTCATGCCTTCCGCTACGAACGACCATTCGATCAGCGGTATATCAGTCATCTACTCGATAGCTTGCTTTCCATTGTAAAATTCGGTGGTCAAGGGTTCAGTAAGGTTGCAAAGTCTGCCGCAATCAGTCGCACAACACACTCTGGTGTTCTTGAACGAATACAAGGTGGTGAGTAGGGACTCAAATCCACTGAGCCAAAGTAACGCTGACGTTCGTTGAAGCTGGAAACCCCGCGGACTCGTCATACATGGATGTCATTATCGACATGCTCCTAAGGTCAGTAAATCTTTCACCTTTTTGTATTCTCACCTGACTAAATGCGCCCCATAGATTCCTTCAATCGGAGCCCAAGCCAACAACTGGGACAACAATGAACCCTCTCAACGCTGTGATGCAGTCTACGACCGTCGATCTACTCCAAGCTTTAATCGTGAGAGGGGAAATTGATACCACGTCTCTGCAAACGATCGAGTCCGTCATCGTCGGAAAGCTATTCCTCTCCGTTCACACTCATCGGCTCGATCTACAGAACAAGCTGCTGCATGTTCTGCACTCCATTATATCTGTCTTCAGTGCCGAGATGGATACGAAACCCAATAGGCTGTCCAGGTCTATCGTACCGGAAGGTGATGGTGGCAAGCCGGATCAGACGAGCAGTAGCAGGACAGCCGGATACACTGTCAATCCACTGTTGTTACAGACTTTGCTCGATGGTTTGGCTGTCCGGATTAATCGTCCTGTACTTCAACACTGGCTCGACTTCATCTTGATGACGGTTCCGCAGTACAAAGGCATGTTACAAAGTATGATCATTCCGCTGACAGACTGTATATGCCGGCAACTGCGGTCGGCTCTACAAGAGATTCTTCAGGCTTCGAAGAAGGCTTCATCCACCGGCGACGCCGCGGCGCTCACAACCGACGCCGACTTCATCATGCTTCTCAATGCCTTGGAACGTCTAGTGTCTTTGAGTCTTTCTCACGTCGCACTTGTCGTTCAAGACGAGGACGAGACTTCTGTCGCTGAGAAGACCGACGGCAGTGGCCTTCTTGGCTACGTCTCCAACGTGTTCAGCTCTGATGGCGCTTCTCTTCCTACCGAGGAATCGTTCGTAAGTCTGGACCTTGCCTTCTGTTCATAATGCGAAACTGAAACTATACCTAGTCGAAGTCGAGCGACTACCGCTGTCTACGGGAATCGGTCCGAGTGCTATATGTCATCTGGATATCCCTAATCATTCCTCCGTCACATACGCCGTCATCTCAAGACGAATCGTTGATCCTCATTTTCACTCGATCTAGAACACGGTGTCGGCGGGTATTGGAGCACCTTTTCCGCGCGCATGCAGCGGAGGTCTTGGAGTGTATAATTGAGTGCTGGAGTCTGGAGTCTTCGGTGAGTCCTGAACGGTGATTGCATCATGCAGGAAATATTGACAGTGACGCCTCCGTAGGATGATTCTGCCGCTTTCGATTTGGTGGACGTATTGACCCCTAATGCCCAGAATGTCGTACATATGATATGCGAGAGCATAACAACCAGGACACCTTTTATTCAAGAGAAGGCAGTCAGGAGACAAGCCACTAACCCGAGTCTGTGAGTTGATAATTTTGGATCATACAATCATAGTCTCATTGCTTTATAGGACGGAGTTGACGCTATTCGAGTTCCTCGAGCAGTATGCGCGAAGATTGGAGGGTCCTGTAGCGGTTCAAGTATGGTCACGATTCTCACAACTGGCCAAGGACATTGGGTCAAATCTACGTGAATTCAAGATCATCGCATTTGCTACCCTACGGTAAGCCGTTCCATATTGTTACTGGCGTGTAATAATGATCTCTTCATTGAGCAGGTGCTTCACGGTACTGGCAGATAAAGTCTCGCAGACAACAGTAGTGGAGGATAGGAGGGTCCGGAAAGAGTTACAGGTATTGCATTCTGATTTCCGCGGAAGCGTGCGCTAACCTATATATCTTCTAGGACATCTATACCAAGCTCCTCGATATCTGTTTACTTGTCAGCCGCTCTCCCGAAGGGAGCTGGATTAGAAAGGGCAGTGCTTTGAATACTAATGGAAGGGATTCTCCTCAAATTCGGGGTATGTAGTCATATATTGCTCACAATCAATGCTCATTTGTCTGTCTAGATGTGAAATTGGATGAGAAGATGAACGTCAGCACCAGTTCTTTGCCCGATGCCGTGAAACCCGCATGGGGTCTAGACGTCCTTGATAGGGTGCGGATATCAGACATGTCAGTCAGCTCTCTTCACTAATTTGCATCTAGGTCAATCTCTACATTGCGTCCGATGTAGTGTTGAATCTGAGGAAATTCCTGGCCGATCCTGACAAGGTCTTGGCAGCATGCAGCAGCATTGTCTCCAGCGTCATCAATCCAGCAATGAAAGGTCGATCAAGGTATTTGAGTAACTCGTAAGTACTTGACAAGCTTCTGACGCCGTATAGACCGCTGGACGTAGATGACAATGTGCTCTCAATATTGCGTGAGATGACACGTCTCAGCGCGGCAATGAAGGCATGGCGAGCTCCGATTGTCGAGGTTCTGAACGACAACCGATGCTTCAACTCGACGCCAGCGGCGGGCCACAAGTGGAGGATGATGGTCAAGATGCTGTTCGACACCGATAAAACAGCACTCGTTGAGCTCCTCAGTAAGATCACACCATCTATCGACAGTCGTAAAGCCTGAAACTGACTTGTCTCACAGGTAGAGTTACCACAGCGCCGTCCGCGAACATCTTTACTAACAGAGAATACGAAATGCTACTGAGATCGCTCAATCTCAGACGGCTTTCGTACGTCTTGCTCTCTGGAGAGAAGAATCACTTCTTGACGCAGCTACCCACCATCCAAGAGAAGCTCGTCGACACACTGCGCAACGTGAACGCCCCAATCGTACAGAGCGAAGTGTATCTCTGTATACGGGTATTGCTCTGTCGACTTTCTCCTCACAATCTGTCTAGTTTCTGGCCTACCATTCTGACAGAACTAGTACGTGTATTGCTCGTGATTCCTGAATCTACCTGCTGACACCCTTGATCAGTACCGTCTGTTCGAGCAGGTCATGGTCTCGATACCTGCAGATGGATCCGAGGAACTTGGCCTGCTTCTGTCTGCATCCAAGCTGCTGGATCTCTTGCTTGTACTCCAGACAGAAGAATTTCAAATGTACGTGTACAGCTATGGCCGAAGGCGTTCGGGAGACGACACTAATTTTATACGTGCAGACACCAATGGATATTCATCACCGACACCGTTGATGCTATCTATAGGCCAGACGACTGTGAGCCCGAGGCTTTACTCGATCGATTAGCAGAGGTCGTCGGTGACCTACCGGCCGCCGATGTAATAAGCATTGCTCTCGTCAACATATGCATCCGTCGTACTCATGATCTTTTCTCTGCAGATAAACCATTTGGACCATGCATTGCCTGTAACACCTACCATGGAGGACCAGCGAGGTCGAAAACCGATGCTACAATCTGCGCGGCAGATTGATAGTATACGCGACTTGGGCCGGTTCTTTTCGCATGCCAGCATAGCAAGTTACGAAAGTGTGTATAGCAGCGGCGGTAACATTGACTGGGAGGCAGTGGAACAGGGTCTCTTGGAGGACATGTTTGACGGGAGATGACCATTCTCAGCTTACGGACGCGGGATACACCACCACATCGTTCGTCCATATACCGTACCATATTTTCTCTTTGTGCATTTGTGTTTCATAATCAATGATAATTGAAGGAGTTTCAACGAACGAGCTCGTATCCAACGGAAAATAAATACAAGAACACGTGTTCTGAGATGATCTAGAAATCTCCCCACTGGCGACGGAATTTGTACTGAAAGCGATCCTAAGGTTAGTCTGCATAATGCGGAGAAGATGGGACGAGCAGACAATCGCACCTTGTATGGCAAGTTCTTCCTGACAACGAGAAGAAGAACGGTCAGACGTGGACAAGCTATACAGAGAAGAGGCAACTTACTTGAGACGATCCGAAGGAGACTTTGGTGGCTTGTAACCACCGTCACCGGCGCCCCATTCCTCCTGAGACGCTTCAGCCTTTGCTTTCTGGAATCGCTCGATAGGATCCTCAGGGGGTGTTCTTGTGAACTTGGGCTTTCCGTCATTGAGGATCACTTGTTCGGCTCCTGGTACTGGTTCTTCCAAGGGTGTCACCAGTCCGGGCGTCGCACTTGGTGATTCCTCATGTTCGTGTGGTTCATGCTGCGCAAGAGCTTCCTCGACTGTGATGCCTTCGAATTTGGCTTCACGTTCAGCTTCCTTGCGTTCAATTTCCTCATGATGGGCGAAATGCTCCAAATCCTCCGGGTGATTGTAAGACTCGTCGGTCTGTGTCTCTGGGGTACTGTGGAATTGTTCTAGGAAAGGAGAAACGTGAGATTGCCGGATAGCGCGATATTGTGGGGGACATACCTTCATGATGCAAGAAGAACTCTTCATATATCCGTTGAGTATCAATGCTGCGCCGCAATATGGACCGAACTCACCGCTTTCGATATCGTAGTGATGTCCCTCTGCGCCCAGATCATCAAAGTTGGGCAAGCCATCTAAGCCGACCGCAGAGAACTCCTCCAAACTGATCTTTTCGTCGCCATCCTTGTCAATGGCCGTCAGGACAGTGTTGACAATTTGTTCCGCCTTCCTCTTGTGCTCTTCCTCGTCCTAGGATACAGAATGAGCGAGGCGTTCACGGTGGTCACACGAGAGCGAACCTTGGACTTCTTCTGCGAGTAGATGTGGTGCACACCGTACACCGCTTCTATCTCTTCACGATCCCAGAATCCGTCCCTACGTAGTACCGGTAAGCTGACGTAGGTGCACGTTTCAAGAAGAGACTCACCGGTTAAGATCATGTAACGCGAAGAAGCTCCCAACATCAAAGTTGTCGCTGAACAAGCAGATTTCAGTCATCATACTTCATATTTCGCAAGACACCTTTGCTCACATATGATGTTCCGAGGACATCTGCACCATATTCAGCGACAATGACATGTACGTAGAACTGTAGAACGTACGTGTCTTTGGGCATATTGTTGGATGCTCTCCCCTGCCTCTGGTCCATCGTGTCCACCGCCATGTCCAAGCGCAAACTCGACGCTACCAAGTAGCAGCAAAGCAAAGAATGCGTGCATGCCTACGTGAGTATAAATGTGTCGCCTTGAAGGCAAGGAAGAATGAAGGACACCGCAGGTGCTAAATGTTAGTTGCTAGTGACTTTGGCGTTGGCGTGGCACATTCATTACGTAATATTCGGGACATGGGCGCCTAACCGCATCTTCTACTTCTCACTCGACGAGGAGGACATATTACGGGTCTCATCAATCAGAAACGCTGGTTTGCTTTCCCGTTTACACGCAAGGTCTATGCGTACGGTAGAAGCATCGACGTACAGAGTTAGCGTTTGATCGACTGCCCACTGGCTACGTTATCACTGAACCAACATCCCTCTCAGGAATTTGGGTGTCCGCTACTCGGGCCGGCAGTGATTGAATCGAGTAGGGGCGGTTGAAGATAGTGTACTTGTCTCGCTGCGCGTTGGACCGAGTGCACGGCAATATACTGTCGTTTTTCATGCTTTGCCCTTACAGTCGTTGCACCCAAAACGACACAACCGCGAGCAGTTTGTGCGGCCGCCCATCGCGCATATGCAACAATGAGCGGATCATAGAATGGAACAAGAGACCAGCGTCCGCGCTGTTGCGTCTCCATGTGTTCGGAGTGCTTGCTAGGGCATCGCATACCAATTCGCTCAGCGACCTGTAACCTGTGAACAGACGATTGATAACGACCTTCGGTCGCGTCGCGAAACCCGGAAAGGGCGTTCAATGAATACTGTATGGACACCGAGGACAAACATTCTTCGGCGGATGTGGTGGGTGCGGGCTGTCGTGACCGCTAAAATATGGTGGTCGTAATGACCGTGGTATGCATGTTGAAACGGAGAGGCGAGTCATGGAAGGGACATCACCTGCAGTCATGAAGGGACCAAGGAAACGCGGTCGCGGCCACGGTGCCGCCGATGATAGCACTGCAAGCTCACCTTCGCTGAACATGCCAAGCCAATGCAGCCAGCGGCGAGGAAGGCATGAGTCGACGCCACTAGGGTGCCGAAACCAGCGGCAAACCTCGGAGCGCGGATAAGTCTTCTTCATGGACTCGTTGGACCGGTGAGATATTGCTGCTATCTGACGGTGTGCAATGTCTGTGAGCAGAAGAGGAAGAAAGAGCTCGTTGAACAGGCCGGGCGGCAGAGAAAGCACACGGGAGTCACGAAACGGAACCTCGTGTTCGGCCATTGAACACCTGGTTGACGCGCCACATTCCTTGTCCAGTGTACGTGCGTAACACATGTATGATACAGTACGGAGAGTGCATACTCGAGCCAGGATGCGGTACCGAGGGATATATTCACAGTCGGCCAAGCCGTTTTTGAAGCGGTGTGGGAGGTTCTGGTTGCAGCATCGACGAGACTGAGCTAATGAGACGCGAACCGAAGACCGATGTCCTGCAATACGAGTGGGATAAGACAAACCAGCCGTGGAAGATGCGAACCCGTGCAACGCACCGTACATCGTGAGTACTGAATGGTACTTTGGCGGTACTATTCTATCCTGATACTGTATGTCGCGAGAAGCCCTCTACCAGTAGTATTCGTAAAAGGAGGCAGCCCAACCAAACCCTAAGTGAGGCGCAACTCACCGACTAGGCGTTTCTGGGGAGCAGAGCTGTGCCAAATGAATATTGAATTCTCGTGGATGGAAGACGAACGATGCTGAATCATACGACGTGAGGTCGGGAATTCTTGACTCGATACTTCGAAAACGTGCAGGGCTTGATGGTCAGCAGCTCAATGGCACTTACAGCGTTGGAACGCCTGGCCATACTCGACAGCGATTTGTATGCAACAACGCCCACTTATCACTGCCATCGTAGGACCAGGTTCTGGGGACACAAACGGGCATGACGAATTGGAGGTGACGCCTGCAGAAGTCGCCAAGAGGGGTGATGCATGATGTGGATAATTGCCGATTGTTGACGCGTTGATGGTTGGATCGGGGATATCTTGCAAATCTTGACCTAACTGATCTTCTTGCTGCGAGAACAATGATAGGCTGTCTCACCGACTTCGGTCATCCTCCTCTAGGAACAGTCCCGGACAAACAACTGATGCTACCAACGTTCTAGCGAACATGCTGCATGGTCGACGTTGACGCGAGTGTAGGGACATAGAAGTGTCGGTCGTTTGTAAAGGATTCGGCGAACACGACCAGCGCTCGCGGCATCTGAAAAGTTCGATTGATGAACGAACGCCTCCATGCCACTGACTCAGAGTTGGTCAAATACCGGTCCCGTACCCTCCTCCTCCATCGAGGAGCTCGAGGAGTCGCGAAAGCAACAACGGATATGCGACATAAGTACAGTATTTTAGCTATATTTTAGGTCTATATTCGTTCGCGAAATGACACGACGAGGCAGAGATAAGCGTGGGGCGGGAGGGTATTCGCCGATCTGAACGGGAATCCTGGGAAAAGGTCGATTGCTAATCCCGATAAAATTAAATTCTGCGTCAAATTCCCAAGAAATGTGCGTACAGTCGTCTTAGTCTGGTGGGCCGTAGCCATATATATGCCACTTGTACCTCCGAGAATGTTCTTCGCCAACTTGCGTCGCTCACTTACCTTTTTTTCTTATCATGGCGGAAACGCCAGGCGACGACCGTACCCTCTACGATGCTCGTACGGTCGAGGGGGACCTTACTGACGTTCATCACGTTGACGTCAATCGTGCTGAGGAGACTTTCCACCAACTCGAAAAGACCCTGTCCCGCCGTTCGACCTCCGCTCGCAAGTACGACTCTGATGACAACGATCCAGAGAAGGCTGAACTTGCCTTTGACCTTCGTGAATATCTGTCGTCCTCCAACGACGCTTATCAAAGTGCCGGTATCAAGCACAAACATGTCGGTGTAACATGGGAGAAGCTGCAGGTTGAAGGAATGGGACTTGTTGGATCCAAGGTCCGTCGCAGTGGCTACGCAACGTGATCTGAACGTCGCTGAAATTGCATTCCCTGTCCGCTGCAGATATATGTTGAAACTTTCGGTCGTACGTATTGCTGTTTAATTCTACTGCAATAATGTGCTCATCAGTACCGCAGAGGCTGTTCTCTCCTTCTGGATATACCCCTTCATTCTCCTATGGGGTTTCGTCAGGCAGTATATGCCTTCGAAGGACTCGGCCTTCCCCACTCGTACCATCTTGCACCCACAATCTGGTCTCGTCAAGCCTGGCGAGATGTGTCTAGTTCTGGGGTGCCCTGGCGCCGGCTGCACGACTTTCTTGAAATCCATTGCGAATGAGCGTAACGAGTATGCTGCCGTTTTGGGCGACGTTCGGTATGCCGGAATTGACGCGGTGGAGATGGCGAAGATGTACAAGGGCGAAGTCCTTTACAATCAAGAGGGTACGTGATCCGCTCGTGAGCCGTTGGTCTTAGCTTATAATTGTTTTATAGATGATATCCATATCGCCACTCTCAATGTCGGACAAACCTTGGACTTCGCACTGGCTACTAAAGCTCCCGGTCCCAATGGTCGTCTCCCCGGCATGAGCAGGCAGGAATTCAACGACTCCGTCAAGAACATGCTTCTCAAGATGCTTAACATTTCTCATACGGCAAAGACTTACGTTGGTGACGAGTTCGTGCGTGGTGTTTCTGGAGGGGAAAGGAAGCGTGTCAGTATCGCCGAGATGATGACATCCAGGGCTCGCGTCCTCTGCTTCGACAACTCGACTCGTGGTCTTGATGCTAGTACGGCTCTCGATTTCATCAAAGCCATGAGGGCTATGACCGATATTTTGGGACAGACTACCTTCGCAACATTGTAAGTCGAGGTCCGCCATGTAGTTGATTGACTGACTGACAATCTGGCAGGTACCAAGCGGGTGAAGGAATCTACGAGTTGTTCGACAAGGTTATCGTTCTTGACCAGGGACGTCAGGTTTACTTCGGTCCGCCTTCGGAGGCCCGACAGTATTTCGAAGACCTTGGCTACAAGCCACTTCCTCGTCAAAGCACAGCGGACTATCTTACCGGTTGCACTGATCCCAACGAACGTCAATTTGCCCCCGGACGCTCTATTGCGGACGTTCCTAGTACCCCTGCAGCTCTAGAGTCCGCCTTCCTGACATCTCGTCAAGCACGCTCCATCGAAGACGATCTTCAGAAGTACAAGCTTGCTATGGAAACCGAGAAACACGATCAGGAAGCTTTCCGCGCTGCCGTTCTTGCAGACAAGAAGCGAGGTGTTTCTAAGACGAGCCCGTACACTATCGGATTCATCGGCCAGGTCAAGGCTCTCGTCATACGTCAATTCCAGATGCGCTTGCAAGACAGGTTCCAGTTGATCACGAGTTTCTCCTTGTCAATCGTATGTGTCTGCTTTACATATTGCGGCGATGTGACCTCAACTGTGTCAACAGATCTTGGCTATCGTTATTGGCGCTGCGTACTACAACCTCCCTCTCACTGCTGCGGGTGCATTCACTCGTGGATCGGTCATTTTTGTCGCCATGTTGTCTTGCATGCTTGATACGTTCGGAGAGGTATGTGGAGTGTAGCAGTCACATACTTACAAGCTCTGACGTCCATGCAGCTTCCGGCCCAAATGCTTGGTCGTCCTATTCTGAAAAAGCAGACAGGATACAGCTTCTACAGACCTGCTGCCATTGCTATCGCTAACACCGTTGCCGATATACCATTCTCCGCAGTCAGGATTCTGATCTACGACATCATTATCTATTTCATGGCTCACTTGTCACGATCTGCGGGTGGTTTCTTCACTTATCACTTATTCGTGAGTCTCCATGTCTTTGGGAATGCTCCATTGACCTGATATCTCGACGCAGACATATCTCGGTTTCTTGACGATGCAAGGGTTCTTCAGGACTTTCGGTTTGATGTGTCAGAGCTTCGATTTCGCCTTCCGTCTGGCTACTTTCTTCGTCCCCAACATGATCGTCTACATTGGTTACATGATTCCTGTCTTCCAAATGAAGCGTTGGCTGTTCTGGATCGTGCGTAATATCTCTTCATGACCTAACGTGATGATTGACGGATGGGATGCAGTTCTACATCAACCCGCTTTCGTACGCCTTCTCCGGTGCTCTTGAAAACGAATTCTCTCGAATCAACGTGAGTTGTTTTGCGATCTTACAGATTTCGGCGACGCTCACATAGCTCGATAGTTGGACTGCAACGGTGCTTACGTTGTACCACGCAACTCGCCTGGATCGAACACATATCCGTACGTCTTCCCACTGCTATTTCACCGGTCCTAGATTGACATCGTCATCAGTGATACTCTAGGACCCAACCAAGTCTGCACCCTTGCTGGTGCTGAGCCTGGTAACACGATTGTCTCTGGAAGGTCTTACCTCAGCGCCGGTTACGCCCTTGACGTCTCGGACCTGTGGCGCAGAAACCTCTTAGTCCTAATTGGATTCTTCCTTCTTTTCCAACTCACCCAAGTGTTGTTGATTGAGTATTACCCTGTAAGTTTTCGCTGAATATCCTGACATTGAGACTCCCCTTCATTATGTTCTTCACAGCAATACGGCGGTTCAGGTGCCGTTGTAGTTTACGCGCAAGAGAACACCGAAACGAAGAAGCGTAACGCCGTTCTTCAGGAACGCAAGACCTTGAAGAACGACACGGACTCTGATGAGAAGGGCCAATCTACCGAAAAGGAAAAGAGGTACTCCAACCAGAACTCGACCGTCCATCGCAAAACCTTTACATGGGAGAGCATCAACTACACTGTGCCCGTCCCAGGTGGTGATCTTCGCCTCCTTCACGATGTCTATGGCTATGTCAAGCCTGGTACTTTGACCGCGTTGATGGGTGCTTCCGGCGCCGGAAAGACCACCTGCTTGGATGTCCTTGCTCAGAGGAAGAACATTGGTGTTGTCTCTGGTAGCATGCTCGTCGACGGACGCCCTCTCGCCAGCGACTTCGCTCGTGGAACCGCCTACGCCGAGCAGATGGATGTCCACGAAGGATCCGCTACTGTCCGTGAGGCCATGCGTTTCTCTGCACACTTGCGTCAACCGGCCAGCGTTCCCGTGGAAGAAAAGGATGCCTATGTCGAAGAGATGATCGAGCTGCTAGAGCTTCAGGATCTTGCCGACGCTATCGTGATCACTCTTGGTGTCGAGGCTCGCAAGCGTCTGACGATCGGTGTCGAGCTTGCTAGCAGGCCGGAGCTGCTCTTGTTCTTGGACGAGTAAGCTGTTCCGTCTATCATATCTTACAACTTACTTATTCGTTCTTTTGTCAGGCCTACTTCTGGTTTGGACGGTCAAAGTGCTTGGAATTTGGTTCGTTTCCTCCGCAAGCTCGCCAGCACGGGACAAGCTATCTTGTGTACCATCCATCAGCCTTCCTCTTTACTCTTCGAAAGCTTTGACCGCTTGCTGCTTCTTGAGCGCGGTGGCGAGACTGTCTACTTCGGTGACATTGGCCCGGATTCTGGTGTCCTTCGCTCGTACTTCGCTCGTCATGGTGCGCTCTGCCCGTCAAATGTCAACCCTGCTGAGGTGAGTTACTGCTTGTGTCTTGCATTAATTTTTCTCACTCTGGTCTCAGTACATGCTGGACGCTATTGGTGCTGGTCTCGCTCCTCGAGTTGGTGACAAGGACTGGAAAGACGTCTGGCTCGAGTCTCCCGAGTATTCTCGCATGAGGGACGAGATCGAAGTCATCAAGCGCGACGCTCTGGCTCGTCCAGAGGAGGTCAAGCAGAAGGAGACCACCTGTGAGTATTCAGTCACGTTTCACTCGGATTCCTGCTGACTTGGTCGGGCTCATAGACGCATCGCCCATCTGGTATCAACTCAAGGAAGTCGTTCTCCGTAACAACCGCGCGCTCTGGCGATCCCCGGCCTATGTCTTCTCTCGTCTTTTCGTGCACGCATTCATCTCTCTCTTCGTGTCCTTGAGTTTCCTTCAGCTCGGTACGAGTGTTCGTGACCTGCAGTACCGTGTATTCGGCATGTGAGTACTATTTACTTGCTTAACGCGGTGGTTCACTATATTGACCTGTCATATAGTTTCTGGGTGTCCGTCTTGCCAATGATCGTCATGGCACAAATCGAGCCTCTGTGGATCTTCAATCGCAGAGTCTTCATTCGCGAGTCCTCCAGTCGTATCTACTCGCCGTACGTCTTCGCCATCGGACAGTTGATTGGAGAGCTTCCGTACTCCGTCCTTTGTGCCTTCATCTACTGGGTTCTCATGGTGTGGCCTATGGGCTTCGGAAAGGGCGCTGCAGGTACCAACGGTAACGGTCTCCAGTTCCTCGTCGTTCTTTTCGTGGAACTGTTTGGTGGTAAGCAATATTCATTGCAACAATCGTAGCCTATGTGATACTGACGTATTTCCGTCTTCAGTTACTCTCGGTCAATTCATCGGTGCTATCTCACCCAACATCCAAACGGCCGCTCTGTTCAATCCTTTCCTTGGATTGATCTTGACACAGTTCTGCGGTGTTACCATTCCCTTCCCTACTATGGCCAAGTTCTGGCGTTCATGGCTGTACCAGCTTGACCCTTACACTCGCGTGCTGAGTGCCATGTTGTCTACTGAGTTGCAGTAAGTGCTTCGCTCCTGATACTAGTCAGCTTACTGACCAACACATGCAGCGGTCTCGAGATTACCTGCAAGCCGGACGAATTCATCCCGTTCCACCCTCCTTCTGGTCAAAGTTGTCAGCAGTGGGCTGGCGAGTTCGTCAACAACTTTGGTGGATACCTCAACAACGTCAACGCTACGTCGGATTGTCAGTACTGCCAATACAGAGTCGGAGATCAATTCTTCGTGCCGTTGAACATTGAGTACGATAACCGATGGCGGGATACATTCATAATGTTCTGTTACTTCATCTTCAATGTCCTCGCTACCATCCGTACGTTTCCCGTTGTTTTCTTTCAATCGGCCAACCTATCTGACATGTTTGCCTCACAGTTGCGTCCCGTCTGCTTCGCTATGCGAAGCGATAGAATACTCCAATCACGGCATGCACTTTTAACGTCACTGTCATCGGCTTCTTTCACCACTACGTTACGCACACGGTCCATCTTTTCATTGTCTTCTAGCTTTCGTCGCACGCACCTAGATTCCCCCCACGTTCGGTTCCTAATACTCACTTAGAGCGGGCAGTCTTACAATATACATGTTAGTCCTGTATACATTCATCAATATGAGACGATGTTATGCAGCGCTGTAGAATGGTTGGAACTCCATCGACTGAAATTTTGACATCAGCCTCGTATCCATTGTCTAGCGGCGAGGTCAGTCTGAACGTCTGCCGTGGCCTTGCCTTTTCTTCCATCTCCTCGTGTCTAATCAAATGAAGTTTTACTACTCACTATTGACATAGTCCACACGCGACTTGTGACTAGTAGAGGCAATGATCGTAGGCCAGCACATTGGCACGACGGATCCTCGAGGTAGTATCGGTCCTGCCCGTCAGGCGTCGTAGTTGTGCTCCGAGTCAAAAGCTCACTTCCCTTCCGAGTCAGTGGCATAGTATCCGTGTGGTAGTAGGTACGTCTTTCGAGCACCAGTCCGAAGCGCTTCAAGCGGAGGTCCCCGCTTAGTACTTACAAGATGGGCCAGGCCAGAGTCTTTCAACAATCCTTCACTTCTTGTGGAACCTGATATCGAGGCCATTTGCTGCTAGCCGTAAGTGCCATGCGTACTTGGCCTTGGGATATGTATCTCACCTGTCTCGCAGGTGTAAGAAAGGACGCCAGTGGCATGCCTTCCGAGTCTCTGAATCAGCTAGCAACTGATAGCATCCAGTTACCCGACCATGTCACCCCTTAGGCTCCTCCACAGCCCCCCGAGCCATTAGATGATGACAGTGCAGCCCCAAATGTTATCGTCTCTGTGCCGAGTCTCTCCAAGCTTGCAGATAGCGTCGTCGACCCTGGCATTCAGGCGGTGCCAAGACACTTACACTTGCTTCACGTGTCTGCCTTTCTGGATAACGCTTCTTTGGAGGTCGCTGAGTTTCCGTCCCCCGTCGAGTCTCCGAACCCGAGAACCGCGCTCTCGGGGATTCCTATTCCTTCATATGCTGCCATATCCTATCCATGGCGCGATCTTCAACTTCCAGACGGCACTTCGACTCCAGCTTTCTCTGTGGCATATGCACTCCATGCCGATCCCATTTCGATAAATGTTATCAGAACGGCATGTCTCGCTGCAAGAGCGTACGGTTGTGCCTACCTCTGGCTCGACCGTCTTTGCATTTTGCAAGGCGAAAAACAGGATAAAAGATAGCAAATACAGCGTATGTTTCGTGTGTACAAGAATTGCGCTACTTGTCTCGTGTTCCCTGGCGGGCTTGCCAGGCTTGCCGCGCTCGACGACCTTCCTACATGGATCGACAGGGCTTGGACACTGCAGGAAGCGATAGCTCCCGAAGACAAACGAGTCTATGTCGTATTCAAGATGTCGCATTCGTCATACTCGGAATATCTTCAATATTGATGCGACGTCGAAGGTTACAACGAGTCGTTACGCAGCAGGATCTGCGCGCTCAAAGTGACAAGCCATGGCCTCTCGTTGACAAGGTTTTGGAAGTCCCGGAGACACATCGAGCTTCTACTTGCACTCTCAAACGCTTGTCGTTTGAGTTATACATGATGCTGCCTATCATGAACTTTCATGCACCTGAGATCGTGGATGACTACGACCGATACCCTATCCGAATCATGCGCATCCCCGAATCTAAGACGCTGCAGAGAGCAGCTCAATTTCGAGGGCATCGGCTCTGGCTTGCGGCTTACACTCGCTCTTCATCTCGTCCGATCGATATGGTGTTCAGTCTTATGGATCTATTTGACGTAAGCTTAGACGTCGCCAAATTCGGGGAAGAAGACAGGACGAAGGCCACAATTGCTCTGATTCAGGCCCTCGTGGGGCCTGGAAGAGCGGCGACCTGGTTGTTCATTGCCCCGGGAGCGGACCCAGCCAAAGAGTTGTCGACGCTGCCAGAAATGCCAGAGACGAGTGAGAGTGGCCATATATCTGTACAAAGAAAGGCAGAGCCCTTGCCTCTGAGGCCTTCGCGGACGGAGGCATGAACGGATGGCAGACCGAAGGCGCTCTGAAAGGCCAATTGACGAGTTCTGGATATTTCATCTTCTGGGGGAAAGCTGCATTGGTAGCCGAACAACATAAGGCGGATTCAAGCGATGATGTACATTTAATGAAGGTTTATGGCGATCGCGCTTGGGCAATCGTCATTGGACGTCTCAAGAATCTCAACCGTGACCCGAAAACGTTCCGCTTGGGACCCCATCCTTCTGCAGGTCACAAGGAGGGTTTATTTGAGTTGACGGTGATGTTCGTGCAAAAGCATGGGTACGAACTATATCATCGTGTAGGGATGGAGAGAGAGATCGAAGATCGACGAGAGGACGACAGCGGACTGGAGTTGGACATACTGGTGTTTCTCAGTGGGAGGTCCTGGAAGAGGAGAGCGGGCAACGGTTCAGTGCATCGCCATCTGGACCTGTCTACAGTGATGTAGACGATGGAGATTACGACGGGATAATGCTTCACGGAGACTGATAGCTCGGCTGGAGGTTAACCTTCATGGAAGTCTCGACCAAACGGCTACTGAAATAGATATGGAAATATCAGTGTGGATGCCAAAGCGTCCGACAAGGAAACCGAGAAACGTGAATTGCTATGCCATTTGAGTATTTGATACATATGTTGGTAGTATTCGGACGTGGGGTATCGTGATGCCTATTGTTTCGGTGCACTTTGGAACTAGAGGGACTAGGTCAGTGACATGAAGCTGTTTCGGAGCAACAAAAGTCCACATACAATATCACGGAGCTGTGCCTGTGCATCGTTGAATTGCTTCTCGAGATATTTGGACTGCGAAAAGAGACTCAGTACAACACAGACGATTTCGCAGCGGTGACATACCTTTTTGGAAAGCGTAGTAATGTCATCCGTTAACTCTTTCTCATCCTTCCGTAATTCTTTCTGCATTGTTGGCCGAGGGACCATCATGAACCTTGAGCATCTCGTTAGCCCCTCCTGCTCTCGTCCATTGCGCGAACATCACACTCACATCTTGCCTACACCCTTATACAGATTGACATCGCCATCTAACGCATTGATCTCCTCTATCGTCAGCTGCAAGATACGTCTTTCGCGTTCCTTCGCAGCTTGTTGTTGACGGGACGTGCTGAGAGCTCGCTGCGAGTTCACAGCTGTTTGTTGGATCTGCACCAAGATCTGCGCAAAGAGAAGTCTTCAGTGGACCGAAAGTATAGATAGATGCATTGCATGACCTTCCGCAAGGTATCATCAGACAAACTGGCCATCCTGAGTTGAGTGTATTTGACAAGACACGATCGCCACACGCGGATATATATTGGCGCCGAAAGTACGAATGCGCGCAAGTGGCAAATCATTTCCAGTTTACGCGCTTTCACCAGGACTCTCACTTGCTCACTTTCTTTGTGTTCCCCCACTGTTGTCACGTCCCATACCCATCAACGGACGACATATTCTGTGTATCTGCCTCGTCGCCTATCGTTCAGGATGGCATCGTTTGAAGATTACGATGAATTCGGAAACTACATTGGTGCAGACCTTGACTCCGACGGAGAGGATGTCCCCCAGGAGACTTTCACTCGCTCATCTCCCCCGGAACCTCTGGAGGGCTTTGAAGATGAAGAAGCTATGGCGGTAGACGATAATGCACTGATGACACTCGACGGTATGTCACAATGCATGCCAAATACTGAAGTTATTTCTGACGCACCTGAACACAGAACCAACACACAATGCCGTCGTTTTGCATGAAGACAAGCAGTACTACCCAAGTGCTTCGGATGTATACGGGCAGGACGTAGAGACTCTGGTGCAAGAGGAGGACGCGCAACCGTTGACTGAACCCATTATTGCACCTGTCAAGGTACGAAAGTGGGTTGTAGAGGAGAAGGACCTGCCGGAGACTCGTTTTGACAAAAGGTGCGTTATGAGGCTACATGCACGTACTGTCATTTGAGACGCATTCGACTAGCTTCCTCCTCAACATGACCGCGTTCCCAGAGTTCGTGCGTAACGTTGCAGTTGTTGGACACCTGCACCACGGAAAGACTGCGTTGATGGATATGTTGGTGTATGAGACTCACAAAATGGAATGGGACTCCGATACCCCAGTCAGTCTCACTTTGTTCACGCAATAACTGTCAAATTCATGATCTGTTCTCTAGACGCGGTATACGGACACACATGTACTGTCTCGTGAGCGCGGTATATCTATCAAGTCATCACCTATGTCCCTCGTCCTTCAAAACAGCGCCGGAAAGTCGCATCTCATTCATCTCATCGACACACCTGGGCACGTCAACTTCCTAGACGAGGTCGCGTCGGGAATGCGTCTGGTAGACGGTGTTGTTCTTGTGGTGGACGTAGTAGAGGGTGTCATGGTCGGAACCGAGTCCGTCATCCGACATGCGTTGCAGGAGAAACTCAAGATCACTCTGGTTGTGAACAAAATTGACCGCCTCATCTTGGAGCTGCGGATTAAGCCAGCCGATGCGTACTACAAAATCAAGCATACCATTGAGGAGGTGAACAATGTGATCAGGTCAGTCTTTGTCGTTATCTCGTTAGATTTTCTCAGTTGATAGCTTTCAGTGGTATCGATTCTGATCCGGACCTTCGTCTGAGCCCGGAGAACGGTAACGTCGCATTCGCAAGCACAGACATGAACTGGTGCTTCACCCTGCGCTCCTTCGCCCAGATGTACGCCGACACGTACGGTTCCGTCGATGTTAACTCCTTCGCCGACCGACTCTGGGGTGACATTTGGTTGAACGAGGAGACACGGAAATTCACCCGGAAACCAGTGGACCCCGAGTCAGATAGGTCATTCGTCCACTTCATCCTGGAGCCCCTGTACAAGCTTTACAGCCAAGTGCTCAGTGAAGAGACCGAGTCCCTCAAGACCACCCTTTCTGGACTTGGTATCCGTCTGAAGCCAATCATGTACAAGATGGATGTTCGGCCGCTGCTGAAGGCGATCCTTGACCAGTTCTTCGGACCGTCCCTCGGATTGATCGACATGATTACTGAGCACATTCCTTGCCCTACAGAGGCTGCTGCTACAAAGGTAGACGGGCATTCAGTGATTCAAACCGTGATTCTGATGTTGGGATCCATCCCGCTATAGGTTGAAAACACATATACCGGCCCCATGACTTCAGACCTCGTTACCTCTCTCAAAACATGCGACCCCGCTGGGCCCGTCATGGTGCAAATAACGAAGCTGTATCACACCACGGATGCTCAGTCATTCAGAGCGTTTGGTCGGGTCATGAGTGGGACAGTGCGCAAAGGTATGGAAATCAAAGTCCTCGGCGAAGGATACTCTCCCGAAGATGAAGAGGATATGGTCAAGGCTGTTATTGAAGATATTTGGATTGCTGAAGCGAGGTCCGTCTTTCTCTGAAATATAATTGACCTGCTCCTGCGTTTACCGTACCTTTGACTAGATATAACATTCCTGCGGAGGAAGTGCCAGCCGGAAATCTCGTTCTACTCGGTGGCGTAGATGCTTCAATATCCAAGACGGCTACCCTTGCGTCGGTTGATATCGACGAGGACTTGCACATCTTCCGACCTATCAAGCACATTACGCAGTCTGTTCTGAAGATCGCCATCGAACCTATCGCTCCCTCCGAGCTACCCAAAATGCTGTCAGGTCTCCGTAGTGTCAACAAGTCGTATCCTCTAGTAGCGACTAAAGTCGAGGAGAGCGGTGAGCACGTTCTGATCGGCACTGGCGAGTTGTACTTGGACTGTGTCATGCACGACCTGCGACGGCTGTTCTCCGAGATTGAGATCAAGGTGTCGGATCCTGTTACGAAGTTCTGCGAGACCGTTTTGGAAACCAGTGCGCTCAAGTGTTATGCCGACACTCCCAATAAGAAGTATGTCACACATTGTTCTGTAAACTCGTTTACTTATCTGTTCTCAGGAACAAGCTGACCATGATTGCGGAGCCCTTGGACCGCGGTATTGCTGAAGACCTCGAGACCGGAAGAGTACACATGAAAATGTCTGCCAAAGAGCGAGGAAAGTTCTTTGAGGAGAAGTATCAGTGGGATTTGCTTGCGTCGCGGTCAATATGGGCCTTTGGTCCCGATGATAACGGTCCCAATATCCTGCTGGACGACACATTACCATCACAGGTAGCAGTATTTTCTGCTTACTGCAAACAGAGACTCACGAATCGCTTGCTTGCAGATCGACAAGAAATTGTTGGGCACCGTGAAGCAGCATATCATGCAGGGCTTCCAGTGGGGAGCTCGAGAAGGTCCATTGTGTGATGAGCGTAAGCAAATATATCGTCTTCATTATTTTTCATGGCTCACGCGATCGCTCTCAGCCATGCGAAATGTAAAGTTCCGGATACTGGACGCAAGTCTGGCGCAGGAACCGATTTTCCGCGGTGGAGGACAGATTGTCCCCACGGCACGTCGAGTGTGCTACTCATCGTTCTTGATGGTGAGCTTCATGCTTCCCTGCACCGTACCCAGACTGATATGTGTGCCAGGCGACACCACGGTTGATGGAGCCCATCTACTATGTTGAGGTGCAAGCTCCCGCTGACTGCATATCAGCGGTGTACACGGTACTCGCCCGTCGCCGAGGGCACGTCACACAGGATATCCCGAAGGCGGGTTCACCGTTGTACACTGTGAAGGCACTCATTCCTGTGATTGATGCGAACGGCTTCGAAACCGACCTTCGAACTGCGACACAAGGCCAAGCATTTTGTTTGCAGATGTTTGACCATTGGTCGATAGTACCAGGTGGGTGGAAGTTCTTCTGTCTCTCATGGAAGACCATGTGAACGAGCGGTGTTGCAGGCGACCCGACGGATACGAGCATCAAGCTACGACCGCTGGAGCCTGCGTCCGGGCAAGCGCTAGCGAGGGACCTTGTGCTGAAGACACGTCGGCGCAAAGGACTCGGGGATCAAATAGCCGTGTCCAAGTATCTTGACGATGAGTTTGTGGTGAGTAGAGTCTCTGCGTTGGAGTGTGATCAGGTGTTGACTGGATCTGTTTACAGCTGGCGTTGTCTGCCTCCGGACATGCTGATTTGTTGGGTTAGTAGTCGTAGAATGCTGTATATAATGCTTTTGTTGTAATGAACGATTGAGAGAGGAATGTGCAGTGTGTGTGTGTGCGTGTCGTTGATCGTGGGAATTATGGAAACGCGTCGAAGGCTACGTGGCAAAACGAGCCGAGGATGGATTTAGGCTCGCTGGCCACGGTTATTCCATCTCTCATCAGTCTCCCTCACTCGTTTCTCATTCTTCATTCTCATTCATCCTCTTTCTCCTCGTCAACGGTCCTTCGTATCACTATGCGGAGTGTAGCGCTTTCTGCTTTGCTCGTCGTCCTTGCAACCGGCGTCGCAGCAGAGGATTCCAAACCCGTCTTCAAGGCATGTCTTGCCAATTTACACAATGACGCACAATTTTAACTGACAGCGCATCGTTTTTAACGCATACAGCCCACTGCCATCCAGGCTCCTTTCCTTGAACAGTTCACCGACGACTGGACAGAGCGGTGGACACCTTCCGAGGCCACCAAGAAGACCCCCGTCGGCGGTGAGACTTTTAGCTACGTCGGAAAGTGGGAGGTCGAGGACCCAGAAATCTCTGTCCTCGAGGGAGACAAGGGTCTCGTCGCAAAGACCAAGGCTGCCCACCACGCCATCTCTGCCCCTTTCACCAATGCTATCAGCTTCGCCGACCAGCCCCTGGTTATTCAGTATGAAGTGAAGTATCAGAAGGGCGGCAACTGTGGTGGTGGTTACATCAAGCTTTTGGAAGACGGCTTCCAGACTGCTGGAAAGGAGTTCTCTGACCAGACTCCTTGGACCATCATGTTCGGTCCTGACTTGACTTGCCCTGGGACTAAGGTATGTGGATTTTAGCGCTCTTACGGAAGGTATACTCAACGTATTCCTTTAGGTCCATTTCATTGTGCGACACAAGAACCCAGTCAACGGCGAGTTTGAGGAAAAGCACCTTTCACTTCCCCCCAAGCCTTCCATTGAGAAGCTCACTAACCTCTATACTCTCGTTCTCCAGTAAGTTGCACGTACTTGCATTTCATGACGTGGCATACTGAGAGCGCCCGTAGTCCCAACAACACCTACGATGTTCTCTTCAACGGTGAAAGTCACAACACCGGCAATCTCCTTGAGGACTTCACTCCTGCATTCAACCCTCTCGCTGAGATCGACGACTCAGAAGACTCGAAACCTGAAGACTGGGTAGACACCAAGAAGATTGCTGATCCTGACGCTGTCAAGGTATGTTTCATTAAATTGCAGCAAGTATCGTGTTCTGACTATCCGAATTTAGCCCGAAGACTGGGATGAGGATGCCCCCTACGAAATTGTTGACGCCGACGCTGTTAAGCCTGAGGGCTGGTTGGATGACGAGTCCGAGACTATCCCTGATCCTGGTAGGTATATTCATATTGTGAACAAGACCGACGTGCTAAACTTGTTGACACAGATGCCGAGAAGCCTGAGGAGTGGGACGATGAAGAAGACGGTGATTGGATCGCTCCTACCGTCCGCAACCCCAAGTGCGACGAGGCTCCTGGATGCGGTGCATGGAAGGCGTAAGTCTCTTACGAGACGTCGCAGCTCCCTTGTACTGATGCATATATTCATTTCAGTCCTTACAAGGCCAACCCCGACTACAAGGGCAAGTGGTTCGCACCTCTGGTTGACAACCCCGACTACAAGGGTGAATGGGCTCCTCGCAAGATTCCCAACCCTGTCTTCTTCGAGGACTTGACCCCTGTTAAGAGCCTCGTACCTATTGTACGTTCAATTAAGTTTATGAAGTTGCGACTCGTACTGAAGTCATCGATAGGGTGGTATTGGAATTGAGCTCTGGACTATGACTGAGGATATCCTCTTCGACAACATCTACATCGGTCACTCTGTCGAAGATGCCAAGGCCCTTGCCGCCGAGTCCTTCGATGTTAAGAAGCCTCTCGAGGTTGCCCAGTCCAAGTCTAAGGTCAAGGTTGACGATGACGAAGAGGAAGTTATCCCGTCCTTCAAGGAAGACCCTGTCGCTTTCCTCCGTGCCAAGATCTACACCTTCATTGATGCTGTCCAGGAGGATCCTCTTAAGGCTATCAAGGCTCACCCTGACACCGGCCTTGGTCTCGTCCTCGCTATCGTCACTTTCTTGGGTATGTTCGGTACTCTCGTTGGTTTGATTGGTGGTCAGCAGAAGCCTATCACGAAGGTACGTTTATCTTCGACTCATTGCGTCCCACTTATGCTGATCGTTTGCTCCAGTCTTCCAAGAAGACCGATGCTCCTTCTGCTGATGACAAGAAGATTGAAACTGCTCCTGTTGCTGCCGCCGGTGGCGAGAAGAAGGATACCCCCTTGAAGAAGCGCAAGTAGAGAGTGTGGGATACGGCGGCAAAAGGAAACGGTGTATGCTACTCTTTGACTTATAATAGGCACATTCACCGGTTGTTTCCCCACCTTGATATTGCTTTGTTTGTATGGTCTCTCTTAGTCTATATATTGGGTTCTCGATGATGAATCTGTTTGGTTGAGATAAACATCGAGTGTACAAGAGTGATCCTATTCGCTACAGCGTGAGTAGTCTCAAACCAAAACCCTCCACCCGCGCAGCCGTGGAGGGTCTTGTCGCAAAGTAGGATTTTAATAGACATGTGTTTTGATACAAAATCAATAGAGTCGGTTTCTTATCTCCATGCAATCAACTTTCTTATCTCTTGTTATATCTCACAACTTTGACCTGGCGAGTAGGATGCGCTCAACATATCCCGCACGACTGTTCTCTCTCTACTGTGTACTGCTATCTGCACCCAAAGTCCGGCGCCGTGACTACAACGGCGTGCTAGTCCCTCGCTGACTCCGAGACCCTTGTTTCCCCCGGCAACCTCAGGCTCTATGCACGACGAGTTCGAGTCGGACAGCGTGGGCACATTTTCCGAGCCTGACTCGCAGCTTCCAAGGTTCACGATTCTCATCCTTGGCAGGCCTCAACTACTCAGCCTCGTCATTTATGGAATTGGATATCACCTTCCGAGCATTTGCGACACCTCAGGCTGTCTGTATGCCTCTTCCATGGTCTCTTCCTATCAGTGGCTATCACGGCTGGCGGATTTGACTCCAGGCTTCAAGTTCTACTTCG